>JAECUM010038643.1:0-33320 GCA_016617855.1 Megalonaias nervosa | reverse complement strand
ACAATTGAAGGGTGTTCTCAGGGAGAATTAACCAGCATTGCCGTGAATAAGAATAATATAATCAACATCATCGTGGCATTTAATTCCATGCATGGCAGTGCAGAAAAAGCAGAACAAATTAAATACACAATCAATGCAGCGCACAATTGTTGTCTAAGTTGTGATGAGATTATTGTACTATTTCCCGAATATATTTCTCATCCGCACCCCATACACCCGTCCCCCTCAATATTACCTTGCCAAGGTATTTCCAGAACCGGTTGGTTTCACATTTCTGGAATAATCACAGAAGATTTCAGTAACGGATTAAATGTTCTGCCGATATTTGTTTCTTTGGGCAACAACTGAGCAGTTTCTGTGATGAATAATAATCACTGCATTGTGCAATTGACGACATTGAGATTGATTCTCAATATATCTGTGCTAGCACATGCTTGATGTGCAATAAGACCTGCAGGACGCCATTATACGCATTTGATCCTACTGACTCAACCTTATTATCAGTGAAATTGGAATCAGGACCTTGAATAAACTTCAAGTAGATCAATATCATCGGAACAACACAATGCGCCTGCGCACTTGTGATCCAATGCGAATCTGTTGACAAGCAGCAGAGAGGGTGAACCCTACAACTTTGTAGAGACCTTATTTTTGAAAATTAAGGGTTCCTACGAAGGCTGAAAAGAGAAGTTTTTGCCTTAATAATGAAAACTTCTTTAATTGACCAGATTTTTTTTCACAATCTGGTCACTACGCGTATGTCATTCACCCTCTCTGCTGCTATAAATTAAACAGCCATTATAGATATTATCAATAATGAGTATTGGAGAACCACACTCAGCTAAATTAGCTCGAGAGCGACTAGAGGCAATTAAAAATATCTACCTGTTCGTGATTCTGTTAAGCAACAACTACAATCGCGTCAGGAGTCTCAGGTGGAATTTACAGAAGGTACAGAAAAATTATTTAAGCCGATTGTCGAACCAACAAAAAAAATCGTTACAGCAACCGAAGCAACACAACAAGTTCTTGCAATATTACCTGCTGATATTGCTGACCGTATTCAAGCAGCTCAACCACCACCACAAGCAGCTCAACCACCACCACAACCACCAAGAACCAGAATTAATATAATAGATAAATTTACGCCTGAAGGTATTGCTGCTATCAGGGACCCAACCCAATTATTTTATATTGCCGGGTTTGGATATTATGAAAGAAAAAATTATGTAAAACTAGAACATGTTAAATCATTAAGACTTGCCAATTGGATCAAAGATATATATCGCGTCGCTACTGGTATTCTAGAAATCAGATCTAGTGAAGAAATTGACGATTTTAACAAATTTGTCATAGCTGTAAATAAATATGTAGAAGAGGTTGAACAAAGTAAACGATTATCACAACCACCACAACAACAACTACAGCAACGAGAACAACCATCACCGCAACAAGAACAACAATTTCTAGAAATGATGAAACGATCATCATCACCACAATTTGAATTACCACCACCACAACAATTTGAATCACCACCACCACAACAATTTGAATTATCACCGATATTAACACCGATTTCTAAAATAGAACGAAAAGTACGAGATATAAAACAACAAACAAAAAAAATAATACAAAAAAACACCAAAACCATTTGAGCAATCACTTCGTGATTATCCAAAATCACAAAAAACACCACCGAAACCAAGTAAAAAGAAACCACCGAAACCAAGTGAAGAAAAAGAATTTTAAGACGATCCTGGCGCAACTGGAAGTGGTTTAGGAAGTGGTCTTATTACTTGCCCCAATAACGTTCTTGCTGATGTCGATCGATTAGAAATTCTCATCGGAGGAAAACGAGCTGGTAATAATTCCCCAGAAATCATTAATGAAGTAGCTGATATTTGCAAACGATTATTTAGTGGCGGCATTATGGATATTAATGTATATCGGTCTCTTATTAATGAAATCGCCGACGATTATTATAGTGATTAAGTATGTAATTAGTGATAAAAACAGTTAATAATAAAATGATCATACACAATACTCGTGGACCTACCATGGTCAGGGTAATAAACTCTCGATTACCTGTATACAAAACCACCTACGGAGATGGATTAGGTGATGTTATTCAGGGTCTGTTTAGAAGGATAGCCCCAAAGGCAATACCGATTGCAAAGCAGTTAGGAATGAAAGCTATTGATGTTGTTCATGAAAAAGGTATAGGCGCTGTTGGTAATCTCGCTAGCAAAGCGTTTTCAGCAATTAAAGATAGACTATCACGATTAATACGCAGACCGGTCCGACCTCAACCTGTGAAATTACCTAGCACTGAAGTGATGCCAGCAAATGTCAGTAAAATAATAAATCAAGCAGCTAATCAAAAACTAGCGGAGTTAGCTGATATCCCGATGTCGGAAAAGGGAAAAAAATATAACCGCTAGTCTGATAGCAGGAAGTGGTCTTCGAGTTAGACGAAGACGATAATAATAAAGATGTTTAAGCGCGTATCTGACCCCGCGTTTGACATGGATGCACCAGTTCTCAAAGATGAGTCTGTGCGCGATTATCAGTATTATTCTTACGACGCACGAGAGCCAAATCAGCGTGGACGAATTGAGCTGCAAGTTCAGGATACAAGCAGATATTTCTTACCCGCTGAGGCATTCATTGAAGTAGAAGGTAGAATTTTACAAGCAGATGGTACAGGGGTTGCAATTGGAAATATACCTGGTTTTGTTAACAACGGTATTATGGCGTTATTCAAAAGCGGCACATACATGATTGATGGGAGAGATATTGAATCAATTCAGAATGATGTTGATGTTGCCACGACGATATTGGGTCTTGCAAGATACAGTGACGATTACTCAAGATCAGCTGGACCATCAATGATGTTTGCAAAGGATACAACTGACCACCCTGACAGTAGAAATCAGGTTTTTCAACAACCAAAGGATCGAGCTGTTCCTGCTGTTGTTTCTAATGCTATTGAAGATCTACCTTTTCCAAATCCAAATTTCAACCTAGGATTCGCATCACGTCGAGCAATGTTAAATGATGAAGAAGAATTTTCGTGTGCGATTCCACTATCACATATTTTGGGGTTTTGTAGAAATGTCAGAAAGGTCATTTTCGGAGCCAAGCATACAGTTGTACTTGTTAGAAAAGACAACGACAATGATGCAATCTGGCGACGTGATGCAGATGGTGCGTGTATAGTAAGACTAACAAAACTTTCGTTGTGGATGCCAGTAATGACTCCAACAATTCCTGAAGAAGAACGTTTACTTAGTTTTATGAGTCAAGGTGGTAAATCGATGTTATCATGGTTGACGATGACTACAGATAGTATTTCAAGTGAAGTTGTTGGTTTATTCACATGGCATATAGCATCACAGCAGGGTGTTTCTGCACCAAGACACATATTTATCGCATTTCAGGAGAATTCACGAGAAAACACACAAACACGAAATCCAATGGTGTTTGACACGTTGGGAGTTAGTGAAGTTTCTTTAAGAATAAATGGGCATCAAGAACCATCCGAGGATATATTACTGAATTTCGATCGAAATCATGTAGCTCGTGCATATCATCGATTAATGACATTCATGGGACGTGATCAAAATATTGATTCTGGTTTACAGATATCTCAGCGGGATTTTACAACACTGTATCCGATTTATTACTTCTCACTAGAACACTTAGATTTGTTCAGACAATCAGTAGTTGATATACATTTTCAAGCTCGTGTAGCACGGTCACCACCAAGAGTAGCCGGTCCACCAGTTATTCCTGGTGGTTATAGAGCAATCGCTATTATACTCAGCGATAAATCGATGTTACTCGAAGGTGTTGGTGGACGAATGAGAGTTATTGATGCTCCAGTAGAAAACATGTAATTAGATCGTTCATAATAATTATAATGTCATATCATCACGTTAGTGTGAGTCTGACTCCTGGTCAGATTAAAAGGCTGCAATCAGCATCAAAAATAATTGTGGAATAAAAATATCGCTAAAGCGAGAACAGATGACCGGTGCAAATAAACTGTCGTTGACCGAGCGTCAGTTTAAAAACTTCAACGACGCTAAAAAATCAAATAAAGGCGTTAAACTTAATCTTTCTGCGGGCGCCATCAAAAACATCGCTAAATCGGGTGGTATATTTCCACTTCTCGCAGCAATACCAGCATTAATAGCAGCTGCAGCACCAGCTGTTGCAAAGGCAGCTGCGCTAGGTGCTGTTGGAACAGCTGCTGGAATGGCGTTAAAGAAAGCAACTGGACAAGGAATCAAAAAAAAGGGAAGAGGTTTAAGATTACCAGGGACCCCGCCTTCGTGGTACGGAAAGGGTCTAAGATTACCAGGGACAGTTTACTAATAACACCCATGTCCAATTTTGATTTACTTAATGCTGCTAAGCAATTAAAAATAAAAAATTTCAGAGGTGTTTTTATGCGCGATCAATTACCTACCGTTGCAATGCAACATGAAACCGGTATCATTAATCTCGATAAAAATTCTGGCCCAGGCACGCACTGGGTCGCATATGCAATTGATCCACGTGGAATTATTTATTTCGATTCGTATGGATTAGCACCACCAAAGAATTTCTTCATTACGTTAGCAATAATACTGCTCCAATCTGGTATTCAACGCTACCAACACAAAAAATAACTGATCCTCCAATATGCGGTCGTGAAACCCTCGCTATGCTTGATGCTGTATCAAAATCAACAGCACCGCCTCATAAAGTCGTGCACGCGTTCACTACACTACGTCATAACACTTAGACAGATATCAGTAAATATAATGGTAGAATATAATGGTAGATATTTATGGAAGATCCTCAGGTAGAGCTCAGAAGGTCGATTTATCTAAATATGCAACTCTTGATCAGCTCAGAAATGAAATCGATGATTTATTAAATATCACAAGTGTGGATCAAAATGAAGTCGTCGTTTTTCAGGACAAACAAGGACGATTAAAAACGAGTAATATACAACTACCAGATGTTCTTGTACGAATTCCAAATGCGGTTGTTAATAATATCGTTACTTTCACTGATCATGGTAAAATACAGGATTCCGGTAAGTCGGTTAACGATTATGTTAAGAAAACTGGTGATGTATTTACCGGTGACATTATTATGTCAGGAAGAAAAATTACGTATCTTGGAGATCCAATCGCAGATACAGACGCAGCAACAAAAAATACGTCGATGATCAAGAATGCAAGTACGTGTCAGTGCGTGGTGGTATAATGCATGCATTTCTTGACATGAATAATAATGGTATTAATAATCTCAGAACACCAGAAACAGATTTCGACGCTGCAACGAAGAAATACGTCGACGATAAGGAAATTCCAATAACGACTTCGTTAACGACAATTAATGATGGAATTGCTTCATTTAGAACTGAATATTTTAATCACGTACAAACATTTCTAAATTTTCGTAGAAATATAAACAGATCTATTAACGAATTTTTTTTTACTCCACCAACTGTTATTATTAATCTCGCTGACATTAACGCAAGACTCAACGATATCATTAGTGGTATTCCTAATATTATTCAAAAAACTAATCTCGTTAAAATTTCTCACAAGCAGATCATTAATA
Source organism: Megalonaias nervosa (assembly GCA_016617855.1). Classification (NCBI taxonomy): domain Eukaryota; kingdom Metazoa; phylum Mollusca; class Bivalvia; order Unionida; family Unionidae; genus Megalonaias; species Megalonaias nervosa. Next base: position 27,698 of record JAECUM010038643.1, on the reverse strand, counting down.
TCGTGTACACAGTCGCATCAGGAAAGGCAACATGGACACCGGAAAATAACACTTTTAAACACACTGCAGAGGTTACTGGTATATACAGATTATCTGTATTTAGTAGTGCAAAATTCAGTATATTTACCACATTTCCATGGCGTCATTCAACCGATGATTTTTCTGGAATTGTGTCTATAGTGTTAAACAAAGATGTCGAGGAAACATTTATGCTAATAGCGAATGATAAAAAGTTAACCACAGCAGATTATTGGTGGTGTATTGAGTTTGTAGCCGAAACTCCCGAATTAGTTACTTAAATAAGTATAATGAATCAAGAATCATTTATCGACGTTCAACGTCACAGATACGCTCAAGTATGTGAGTGTCAAACTAAACTAAAAAATATCATCGACGATTACACGATAAAGGTAAAAAAATATCGGCGTCGTATGGTCGTTATTGATATAATGGTATACTCGGTTTCTGCTGTTATTGCTGGAAGTGGATTATTATTATCAACAATAACGATGACAGCGCCTGCAGTTGTAACAATTATAGTTTCAACGGCAACAACATGCGCAGGTATTTTCAGTATTATCTCTAAAAAAATATCTACGTGCACGAATGATAAACTAAACGAGTACGTGATGAAATTGCACACAGCAACAGCCGCATACACTAAATTATGCTCGTATATTTCAGCGTATCTCGGTGATGATAAAATATCCGATGAGGAGTTCGTAACGATAATGAAAACCTACGATGAAGCGTTCATAGTGGAACGCGATGCGTTCTCTAGTGACGGAAAGATGGAGAATTAAATAATAACGATAATAATAATGTCAGAATCGCAATTACTTCAGCAGATCGTGGCTAATACAACGCCGTCAAAAACTACTATGATATCATTAAGTTCAACCAATCCTGAATTTAGCGTTAATTTTCCAACTGCAATTCCAGCAAAGGAAATAGCATTAGCGCAATTACGAGTTTATTATAGTTGGCCTAATATTAGATCAAAACCGTTTGGTGGACAACAACCAAATAATTCACTGGTATTTGCGAATAAAAATAAACCGGATGGAACACCTGATTGGCAAGTTGTTGGAATTTCAACGGGCAGTTATCAAATAGAACAAATTAATGATGAATTCCAACGCAGAATTAAATCTATCACAGGGAAAGAATCTAAAATAGCGATTACTGTTTATGAACCAACACTATCAGCGGCGATTGAAATAAATTCTCCTGATTATCTCGTAGATATTTATCAAAGTTCGATCAGATCAGTGTTAGGATGGCCTGAAGTTGCACCTGTTTATAATGGAGTTTCAGAACCAAAACTAGAAGAATTTAAAACGAGTGAAGAAAAATTCATTAAAGATCCAGAATATCGAAAAAAACAACCATGGAGTAATACAAGATTTGGATTTCCAAACGAAGATAGATATTATTTTACCGATTTTGACGGTAAAAGAATCCCCAGGTTGAATAAAGCATTATTTATTGTTAACATAGACACCAGGACGAAGATTAGTTCCTATACGGTTGATGTAGAATTTATTAAACATTTTTTAGATACTCTTAAACACGAATACGATAAAACGTTTAATGATTTAAGAAATTTACTTATTTCATTACCACAACATTATAATGAAAGTGTAAAGCAGCAAATAATTGAGTCAATAAAACATTTAAATGGTATCTTATTCGATTTATACATCGTCAATCGAAGTATTATAATCACTGCGACTAAACTCGATGGAAATCGTTACACAAATCCAGAATCTGAACAAGTATTTCTTAATCGTTATAAAATAACAGAAAAAGATTTACAAACATTTGTTATACCAGATTTAAATAACGCTGAAATGAAGAAATCATTAAATGATCTTATTGAAGAATATTATCCGGGAGTAATTGAATCGTGGAGAAAAATAGCCCCACCACCGGCTATACTAAAACACAATAACAATTCCTTTGGTGCCGGTAGACATATATCGCCGGACATTGTAAACATAACAACAACAATTGCAATCAATCTGGTATGTGATGTTATTGAAGGTAGCTATCAGGTAGATCTTTCTAAATCTAGCCAAGCTCAGCAAGGGTATATATTATTCAGTTTTAGTCCGTTAGTCCCTCCTGGTTCGTTAATTGTGTCAGAACCAATTAATCCCGTTTACCTGCGAGTTCATAATCCATTATTATCAAGAATACATTTTAAACTTACAGACCAAAATAATAGAATTCTGGACACGAGGAACGAAGAACTGAATATAAACCTGTATGTACGTTCATAGAGCGTTATCATAATGCGTTTTTATAACAAAAAAAAATATCCGGATATTATTCTTTTGTTTACATAAAATCCGTGCACAATGAAATCTAGAAGACTTTGGCTACATATTGATTATTCCATAACAGCTGTGCGTAAAGTTATTTTAAGAACCGCTATATAACTAAATCAATATCCGCTGTTACGGCCCACGCATAGACTCAGTGTTATACAGAATTATATATATTTTGGAAACTAGAAATATAAAATCTCATTTTAGACAGAAAAATGTGGTTTTTGTTAAGAATATTGTAGTTTTTAGGAATAACGATATGACTGACATAGTGTTAAGGTTATTGATAAACACATACTAACTTTTTCAATATGTATTTATAACAAGGTCCGATAGCTCAGTTGATAGCGCGTAGAAACTCTCATCCGGAGGGTCATGGTTCGAAACCCAAGAAGGATAAATTGTCTGCGGGGGCGATTTTATGCCAAAATTTATAATTTATTGGGGGCTCCAGCCACCCCCGTCTTCAGAGTACACCAATCCACTACGTCAACACGTGGTGGATTCACTTTTGTGAATCACCCATTGGTTGATCGTTATGGGTTGGTGTGCTGGCGTGAAGACGGCATTTCATCATCATCATCATCATATCATCATCATATCATCTCATCAAAAATATACAGCGGGGGGTGATATGAGGTCGTGACCTTGTGACTTCACTAAAGGGGTACCCCACACAAGGGCCATTCCAAAAGACACAATCGCAAACTAAAAATAAACCTAATGAGATTCCAGGTCACAAAGACCAATCAGCCTTTGAGTTCTTAGAGTTTCGGTTACGGATATCTAGGAATTCTTGTAAGGCAATAAACAGAATCTGATTGGTCACTAAAATAAGACCTACACGTACAGACAACCCTCTGAGCCTCTAAAGTTTCGGTTACGGATATTTAGGGGTCTCTTGGGGAGTAAATGTCTAAACAAAGATTCGGAACCTCATTAGGTTTATCTGATACAACTATGGAATGGTAGACCGAATGTCACCCCGCGCTGTATATTTTTGTTTATTTTTATATTAAATATAAAAAAATAAATATATATAATGAACCATGAAAACATCAATGATATTATCTGTGCTATTAAAACACTAAAACATAACGGAATAAAAATATCTGATAATCTCGACCCTCAGAAAATTATGTGCGATTTTGAATTACTGCAACAGAGAAAATTTGATAATAAATATACACTATCTTCAAACTACAGATTTATAAAATTAATTTATCAATCCATGCTTGAATCACTAGCTATGTAAACGACAATCAAATAAAGCTATTTGCACCTCTTGCACGTTCTATCGAAAATATTAAATCCGAACTGTCTCACGAGTACGAAAGAAAAAAGATTGTGGATAATCGTGTAATGCAATTAAGAAAGATTATGCTATCTGATTCTGTCAATGCTGAGAGCGGTGAAGGTGAACCCTTGACAGAGTCAGTGACTGTAATTATGGCTAAACAAAACCCTTGGGAAAATTAACGTAGGTATCTCTCATGGATATGTTTCTATGGATACCTCATATTATATCCCAACCATGTTTCAGTAGGTATCAAGTAATCATTAAAAATACGGTAGACTAAACGCATTGAAAATTTATTTTTTGTGTAAATCTTTTGGAAAAGGAAGATTTTTGTATATTTTCTGCGACAAATTGTACCGATCGTGGTACTATGTCAAAATATTTGGCAGCAGAATTAATTGATTCAAAACTAATTTCTTCCCCAGTCTCTGTATTCACTGATTTAATAGCTCTCTTTCTGTATAATTTACACCTTCCTGTGTTTCCGGATTTACAATTTTGACTCTGTGTAGTAACTCGTAAATTAGAAATCGAATTATCAAGCTTATTGCCGTTGATGTGATCCACCACATACCCATCCTTGATCATTCCAAAATAACACTCGTAGGTAAATATATGAGATAAATATCCTTTTTTCTTGCCATTAGCAGTAAATCTAAGATAACCAGTATTGGTAACACTACCTACTGGTTTTTTCAATCTGCAGTTTCTAATCACACCTTCTCGAGATGCTTCATAATTAGTAAGGATTGGATGTGACACAAACTCATTTTGTTCCATTTATATATAATACTATTTGTTTAAATCATTATTTTTTTTGAAAATCTAGCCAAATAATCTTCTTCGGTTTTTATAGGAGAGTCAGCGTTATTTTTTTTGTCATAATATCGTTTTAACTCTCTGTATTTTTTACCACCGCATTGCGCGCACAATTGAGTTTTTCCTCGCACTCCAGCACTACACACGATACACGGTTTTGGTCCTGTACTTCCATTTCTGACACATTGCATATGATAGCTACAGTATTCATTCACGCATGTTCTGTTACACGGAGACGTATATCTAATTTTGAGCCAAGCACATTTGTTTTGTGTTTCAATCATATACAAAAGATTAATGTTCAATTAAATATATACTTGCCCTAATTATAATATGGAGGAATTATCCGTTATTGAACCTTCCCCTGCTAGATTTGACCTTGACAGACTATTAGAATATAAACTTAGTATTTCGATGCAGGATCTGGCATTAATGGTAACCGAACGTATTCGTGAAGCAAAAAAGGAATTTCGTGACGATGGTGCAGTTCATGTATGGTCAACATTCAGAGTTGGAAATGTTACTAATATGATGAATGACAAACGAGGAAAAGTAATTATTAATCACCTTGATAATCAAAAATATTTTATTTTAATAAAATTTATTGTAAATACAGAAGAAGATATTTGGATTATTCGTGATAAGCGTGATCCAGTCCGTGTGCAGTCTGGGGGTAATATTGTTCTTTTGAGTAATAAATCTAAGCCCGGAATACTTACTGGCATTGATAAACCCTACTATATACAAAGTTATCCAGCAACTGCAGTTGTATATGGAATATATTCGCTAAATGATAAACCTAATGTTGCGGATCTCAAACCAATGAAAATATCAAGAATAAACTGCGTAGCTGAACGAGTTACAGAGCATTTTACAAATGCGATACGTGGTAATGGCTTAACTGATTTAAGACGTAAAAAAATAAACACATGGGCAGAAACGGTTAAAGATGCTGGTGCATCTATTAAGGATGTTGCTGAACTAGAAAAATTATTAAGATTTCCAATAACAGTAAAAACACTAACCGGAGAGATATTATACGAACCAAAATATATAAAAAATGGAAACCCTATAACAATCGTTGATCATAATGCACATGCATGGACTAATGCTGTAACGATATTTCCACGAGATAGAAAAGTTAAGTTTTATGATGGTGATATATTTGATTTTATTAAAAATATCAGCAAAAGCGACCCTGTGTCTGTTTGGTTATTTCATAGTTCGGAATATGATCATTACGATCAGTTTTTACGGCCTAACGGTGATATTTATCGTACAGAATTTCTTCATGAAGAAATGGAACATCTTGCATTGAAATATACCTCTGATATGTCATAGTTGGACAATTACTGAATAACTGTTTTACCGTACCATCGGTTGCTGCCCATTTCGCTCAGGAGAAAAATTCATGGAAAACGACACGATCAGAATTCCTTGAAGATGTCAAGAAAAGCTGTTTAGAATATGGTCACGGTGGGTTATGGAACACCAAATACAACCATAGTGATGTTATCTCGGTTGATATGGTAGCGTGTTATCCTGGGAGTTTTCTTGGATATGGAGTATGTTCTAAATACTTTAAGAGATTCGGACATCCTACACATGACATGACCAGGGTTGCGATAAACGGACCCCTTCCCATGGAAGGACCAGATGTTGACCTAACCGGATTTGCTCATGTAGAATCATTCGAGTTTGCAGAAAATCTCCATCCGATTACTTATGCTTGGTTTGGAAGATATTTTTCAGAGCGATGTTGGGTTCCGATAGTACTATTGCGGTATATGCTTGATGCTGGATTTTTAATATCGTTGAGAGTAACTGAAGCGATTATATCGTATAGTTCACAGAAGCAAGTTTGGTTACCAGAACCGAACAGATTTAATATTGATGATACCAGAAAAGAATTCCCTGATATTGATGAAGATTATATCATTAAAATAAATAAATGCAGGAATGAACATGATGAGAAATTTACAAAAGATCTCGGTAGAAAAATAATCGGTAAATTTACTCAAGGTGGTTCATACGATTATAAACGAGCGTGTACAAGATTGATTATGGATGACGCTGAACTAGATTTTATAATCGCTGATACAACTGAGAAAAATACGTTTATAAACAGATGTAATGCTTATTTATCAGATGGAACGAAACTAGGTACCATTGTAGCTACCTTGATGGCGAGTCACCGCAGTTTACTCATTTAAGATCTTCGATGTTAGCTTATGTTTCGATAAATCTATTATCGATGATAAATAAATTTCCTCGTCACGCTGTCAGAGTCGCTACGGATTCATTTTATGTACATAAAAATATAAAGATTTATTAAAACTCGGTAATGGTGAATGGGGAACATGGAGAATAAAACAAGAAAATATATTTAGTTATTCTGAATCTGCCGATGTTGAAATTGTGGAGACATATTACAGAAATAATAATCAAACATCAAAGTCATCTGCACCATCTGTGTACGATCCTGTGGCTAGACATAAGACCGTTTATCTTAATGGGTGTGGTGGTTCAGGTAAAACAACTCGTGCGATTAACTTATTTATGAATAATAACTCAGATATAATTGTTTTGACACCTACGCATAAACTTGCTAGAGAAATAAAAGAATGAGGAGTAAAATCATGTACATATCATAGTTTCTTTAGATGGTGCGGAGACACGTGGACTCCATCGCGGATGGGTGAAAAATATATACCTAAGTATATTATATGGGACGAGATATGCACGGTGTCGTTAGAAACACTAAAAACATTTCTTGAATGGTTATTGACAAAGAATACTGCTGTGATTATATGTGGCGATCATGGTCAACCACCACCCTTTGTTGGACAGTCTCCACATGAATGGCTGAAGAATAACGTAAATTATTATGAAGAAATACATGATGACCATAGAGCTATCGATGAACCGCTGAAGGAATTTAAAAGGTTAATCAGACTTCAGCCAGACAGAGTACAATGTGAGATAATGCGAGGAGTAATTCCAGAGACTTCTATGAATGAATTTTGGACTTCATGGAATCCCGCTGATTTAATAGTCGCGAGTAGAAAGGTAGTTCGTGATGAACTACAGGATAAATTATTTTTGTTACATAAAGAAAAGTTTTCAGATCTACCAGTACCTTTGTGTTATCGCCCAGCAGATACTCGACGACAGAATATTGATGTTGAAATTCCTGGTGTCTTGGTTCCACCAAGGATACAGAATCTTGTCTTGAATGATATTATTTTAGTCGATATTAATGTCGTTGAGAATGCGCTGAGTATGAATAAATCACCGTGGACGTTAGGATACGCTATAACGATTCACTCGTCACGGGGATTAACTATAACTGATACTAAAATCTGGATTGTAGATGATCGGATCGAATGGTCGAATTTAGTCTATCTCGCAGTTTCTAGGGTCAGGAGAATATCTCAACTACATAGGGTTATTATGAATTTTATAGAAAATAATGATCAAACTGATAATAATGACGTAATAAGAAAAAAACTATCTGGTTATAAGCAGTGTGACAAAAAAAATAATCGTGACTTTGATATTGATACTGAATTTATTATAAAACTAAAACAATTACAAAATAATCATTGCGCAAGTTGCAACTGTAATATGTCATGGCAGTATTCGAATAATAATCCAAGACAATTTACCGTAGACAGAATTAATAGTGATCTCGGTCATACACGTGAAAATGTAATGCTGACTTGTCTTGATTGTAATCGACGTCGAGGTTCTGGACGTTTACAAAATTGAGCTTGGTGGTAATTGCGTATCCTCAGGAATTATTTGCAATTGTTCACGTACAAATCCACGTTGAGGGGCTGTAGAATCTAGTCTGTATATTGAAGGTCTACCAGTGGATCTAACCACGCTAGAAATTTTATGTGTAGTTACGCTCCAGATAGGATCGGTTGCTCTTTTTTTACCGCCTTCAAGTTCGCCGGGTTCATATAAATACCTTACAGTTACATTACCTAATACTGGTTGAGAGAAAGATTCACGTCGTTGTCCGTTATAGCTACGGGGTATATATATTTTTTTGATCGCATTAGAAGGTTTCATGGAAGTTGCACGAGTAATTTCATTATTCAACGCAGCTATCACACTCGGTAATCTTGGAACCCATTCACGAGATCTATCTTTGAGGTCAGTAGATATTTTCTTTGCATATTGATATCCGAATAACCGCTCGGCAAGTGTTCTATTAAATCGTTCAACGATTGCCTGATCACGATGAATTTCAGTATGTCCTCGTCTGATTTTAACGTTATGTTTCTTCATCAACGATGATACTACTCCAAGAAATTCTTTACCGGGATCAACCTGTAATAGTTTGGCCATCGTAGACCACCACGTTGATAAATTCGCTCGAACGCAGATGCAACTTCGGATGCTGTTTTCGTTGATAATGGCTCCGCTTCTTTATATCTACTAGCAATATCAACGACAGTTAACGCGTATTTGTACGTGCGTGATTTTTGTCCACGTGTTTTAATGGTATCGTGTGGTAAAAACAAAATATCTGCTTGATGAACTTCATTAGGGACACTAACATCAAAATGCGCGTAATGAATTCTTTTAGGTGGACTTAGGAAGATTTGCCATATTGCCTGTCGTGCTAACCGTGATGCAGCGACATCACGTGAAACTTTTGCTGCTTCGGCGAGTTTACTAATAGCTGCCTTACCTCTCCAGAATCCTCTCGGGGAATAATAAACAGATTCCATTATGATAGTTATATAATTAATTGCCAGCCCCTAGCACCAGTTTACCTTTCATAGCAGTTTTTACCAGAAAACTAGCTAATTTTTCTCTGAGAGATTTATTACGTATAGAATTTAACGCGTGAATCAATTTTACATCTGCGAGATGTCGGTGTTGCAAATCCTTACTTTTATACGCGACATCATGAACATGACATGCTTGATCAATCTTATTTACTGGATACTCTCCTGGTTTTGGTTGATCTTGATCATCGAGTCGGATATCAAGACGAGTTCCAGGACCACAATAATTATATCCGGGTAAATGTTTCTCACCGGGATATTTAGCCCATGGAGTTCCTGGTAATTTTCCTAACGAAACGGCTATATCACCCCCACCTGTCTTTGTTGCAATAAATTTATATTTCTTGGTGCCACATTTCACACACTTGCCTGTAAGTGCACGTCTTTTATTTCTTGTTGTTATTGTTGTTAATTCAGTAGTATCGGTAGGTGCTCTGCATCGAACACAATATAGACTCATATTATTTATTATATGGATATAATTAACTTTTCTGCGACACGAAAGCAAGAACCAGTAAAACACCATCCAGCGCTTCCGAATTCTATCAGAATGATTATAATAGGCCCATCTGGAAGTGGGAAGACGCAATTACTGCTTAATCTAATAATGCGATGGCTGAAGTGGGATAAATTATATTTAGTAGCGCCATCTGTAGATGATCAGTACTTAAAGATTTTAATGAAAACGCAAAATCGTTACATGAAGACAATGTCATAGACTTTATTACTGATATTGATGAAGCGCCATCTGTAGATGATCTCAGGGCCACTGGCCCTCATGGATTCATTAATAATTTAGTAGTGTATGATGATGTTATGCTGGACAAACAATCAAATCCAGCTAGACTATTTTCACGAGGTAGACATAAAAATACAGACGTGATTTATGTTACACAGAGATATACACAAATTCCAAAAGTAATCAGAGACAACTGCAATATTTTAGTTGTGTTCAACGGAGTAGATAATCATACGCTGCAGAATATTTATTATACTTGGTGTTCAGGCGACATGGACATGAATAAATTTAAAAATTTCTTTTCAAAAGCACAAGCTGCTCCATTTGGTTTTGTAACGATAAATTTACACGATCCTAGGTCAAGATATCGTAACGGACTTGATATAATTTTTGGATAAAAATCATAGCAGCAGAGAGGGTGAATGACATACGCGTAGTGACCAGATTGTGAAAAAATCTGGTCAATTAAAGAAGTTTTCATTATTAAGGCAAAAACTTATTTTTTCAGCCTTCGTAGGAACCCCTAATTTTCAAAAATAAGGTCTCTACAAAGTTGTAGGGTTCACCCTCTCTGCTGCTCAGCGACATTACGTCGAAGTAGCATAGAGGTATGCCAATATTCTCTCCACTGTGCATGTTTTAAATGCAAACAACTTCACTTTATATACGTCACTCTCTCAAAAATACATAATGACTGGTGAGCGCCTGATAACTGGCGACGAATTACATTCTCGGGTTTTTGCTCGGCGTGACGAAAGATGCCGGGAATGTCCCGGTTGATCACTGCACCCATTTGTAGTCTGGTTCCCTGCTTCGAATTCTCCCTTTTGCGGATCAGGTTAAAACGGAGCAGTACCAAAAAGACCCTACCCAAAAAGGTACCATTTATGTATCAATTACAGATTACTAGTATCATGTCTACTAGGAGTAACGAATATGTAAATATCAAATTCTTGTTTTACTGTGAAATGTCTATAAATAATATGCAATAGAGAATCATTGTGCAGTATGTCACAATCCTACGTCGGTGATCAAGAAAATAATTGCGACACGCCACTACCTGTTCTATGTAAAATGAACAAAGAAGAAAATAATGCAGTTTACTGAATGTGAGAAAGTTAAAAGAAGGCAAATAATAATTGTATAAGAAAACATTGGGAGTAAAGCGAATCAGTAATATCTTTGTTATAACAAAGCAAGACTGAATACGAGTTAGTGTCACCCACGTGTGGCTTCTGCATGCCAACTTTGTCATAATATTGCCTTAATTAAGTAATGACGATTTCGTTAATGATGGATGAATATTTTCATTTGCGAAGACTAATGACTCTTCCTGTTTCACATACATTCAATATTGTTAATACATGTGTATGCATAGTTTATTTTTGTTGATTATAATTAATGCTTTAAATAGACATTTGCTATATTCTGTGCTTTGTAGGCACCGTTATTGTGTTGTGGTTGCAATGAAAGTCAAGTCAAAATTGGAAAAGAATTAAGGGATTATTTATGAAAACAATAACAACAAAAATTTTTTATGGTGGGATAGAAAGACAAAAGAAGAAAAGATATCATGTCTAACTAGTATAAGCAACAAAAGGTAAACAAACGCTAATGCCATTTCAGATTTATAAATTTGTTTATATTGACAAGACTTATTGCTAATACACGCATATTAAAATCTAATAGCAAATACTACAACAATATTGCACATAATGGTTGTCAAATAAATTTAACAGCAAAATATAGTAAACAATTTAACAATAACAGCAACAAATAATCACCGAACTATAAAAACATGCATACATAGATATTCACTTTTCAACATAAAAAACTTACAACACAATAAAATTACACATAGTGGCTGCCGACGTTAATTGTACGATATAGGATGCAATCCTAGAATAACAGGGATATAAGTAGTGAAGGGGGATTATATAGGGCATTTGAGGCCAAAGAGGGAAAAACACCCTGGGGCTCTATGGGGCAAAGAACACCCTGGGGCTGTATAGGGCAAAGAGGGATAGGGACAATGGGAATTGGAGAGGGGTGACGTCACGGTACTGGACACTGGCAACAATGTTGCAAGTGGCTGACCTCAATTGGGCGGAACACTGGCAGCAATCGTGCAAGTCGCTGACCTGAATACGCTCTACCCTAGGTAGAGACGAAAACAGTAGAGACATAGACATTTATAACACAAACATAAATTGATGAACATCAATCTATTACACTTAAATTATACAATTGATTTTTAAAAAATTTTGGCAAGAGAAAGTAAATCTTTTCGAGGAAATGGACTGACCTATTAGACATAAAATAAACAATCGATTAAAAAAATTTTAGGCAAGAAAGAGTAAATCTTTTCGAGGCATTTGAGTGGCCCTGAAAAGGGCCTTTGGTTTTCATTTTTGTTAACACCATTCCGTTAACATTGAGGGCATCTTACGGATCTTCTTCTCTTTCTCAAACTTTCTCAGACCTCTGGTCCGTAGATGAGGACTCGCTTCAGACAGCCTTGTCTCTCCACATAGATCCTTCTTTTCCAAACAGTCGTATGGATGATTGTCCATGACGATTTAACATACATGGGTAAGTCCGTATGGAACAGCATCGACGATACGAGAGTAGATGATTCAACGTTTGTCCACATCTTCTGACGAGAACAGGTGAAGGGAATGAAGTGAACCGCGTTTATTTATAGTGGAAGAGCGGATCGAAAATTCAACCACCGCGTGGAGTCTGTCTTCCATTCCGAAGAGAGCTACCTGTGACGTCACATTTCCTGTATAGGTGCGCTAGCGTCTGTGCGCAGTGAATCGATGCAACATTGTCTTTTGAAACATGACGGAAACTAAGACGATGAATTTGGGTGCACCGGCCGTGGTGACGAGAAGCGACGGTATAGCAGCAGCTACCAAAGTTAACACTTCCAGAAGAGGTCGATTTTAATTGGGATTTAGTGGATTTTCTCTTCTTCGCAAGAATTTTGTTCCGATACCAGTACCTTTGCCACCTTCTCCTTCTTTACCACACTTCGAGGATTTTAAACAGAGATAGAAAGAAAAATAGGAGAAAGTTTTGCAACAGCAGAAAGAAGCAGAACAAGCTTTTCTCCTTGAACAGCAACAGCGAAAAGAAGAAGCAAGAAGGAAACGACAGGAAGAAGAAGAAGCAGAGAAGAAACAAGGTCTAGGAGAGAAGGAGAACAGTGAAACTCAAACGGTAACGGTACTCTTGGACATTTTGGCAGAGTTGAGGAGTCTGAAACAAATGTATCAGACTTCTTTATTACGACCCAAAAGAAAAAAACCTTCCCGATCCAAACAGCCCTATCCTGTTCACACACCTAATACGCCTGAAATACCAGCCCTGGTGATTTCTACCAAATCATCAACAAGAGCAGGTCCAGAAGTAGGCCTTGGTCGTGGCAAAGGCTTAAGGCCGTTAAAGCTGATTGCTTCTCGTTCCTGAGTTTGTTTTGTTTTAAAAACAAACAAACACCCAACGGTCCTTTTTAGGGCCACCATCTTCTATCGAAAAGAGATAGTATTCATTTTGCCAAAATCAATTAAAAGTCAAAAATCCCTTTTTACCCCATGATGTACGTGTTTGAATGCGTGTGTATAGGCCCTTTATCATTCTAAAAAATCAAAACCAAGAGACACTTACATTGTTCTATCTGGTCTATTCTGGTACAAATTTTACAATCCAATTCACAACACAACACTTTTAAAAAGTTCATAGACTTATTCTGTCTTTTTTTTTTTTTTTTTTTTTTTTCTGTCTGTTTTTTTTTTATTTCTTCACTTTCATAGGTTTTTCCTCCTCTTATTCCTCACTTTTTTCTCGTCTTCTTTTCTTCTCTTTCTTCTCTTTTTGGATGTGTTTGCCGAGGGTACCTCTTCTTCTTCCTCCTCCTGCTCCTGTTGTTTCTTAGGGCAGTCTGTAGACAATGTCATTTCTCTTGACAATGATAACAGGTATGTTGACTTTTGTCTCTTTTGACACTTGTCTTGCTTTTTTGACGGTCTGGACATTCTGTGACCCAATGCCCTTTCTTCTGACAGATATAGTAAGTATCTTGACTTTTATCCCGAAAGGAGGGGGAGTAGTCCGTCGACTTGTCTGAAGAAACCTTTCGTATGACACCTCGCAAAGCTCTGATCAGAAGTTCGATCTGTGTTGGCTCTTCCATTGTTCTGGTCAGTTTCAGAGTGAAATGAATAATGGGAGGGAAGGCACTAGCCCTTTATATATACACTGGTCTGATATGGATATAAAAGTGTCCATGGCGTTTCAAATGTAGTCATCTGACTTTTTGTAGTCAAGATGAAACGATCTCATCATTTAGTGAAGAAAGGAGAAGAAAGTAAGAGGCAGAAACGGGACTTATCGCCTCGCACAGTAGCTGAAGTCTTGGCTCAAATTCATGCCAGCGATTTTGAAGATGAGATGAGTGAACCAGAATTCAGACCCAGAGATTTTACACCAAACCAAAGTTCACCGTCAGTAAACCTTGAAAAGTACTACCACAATCGAGAAACTGACAAACGCTCCTCTAGAAAATTTAGAACCACGGCCTACACGTACACGGTGAAGTTTAAAAATTTCAAGTCCGACGTACCGTTGGAGAAAGCAGAGGGGTTCATCACCGATGTGTGGGATTCTTTGTTAACCACACTGAACAGCAATGTGAAGCCAAAGAAGACGATCGCTTGAGACTTTCCATTCATCACGACAGTTTGAAGTCCCCCGTTTGGATCGAGTTGAGCAGTCCGGCAGAATTGACACCTTCCAAAGTCATGTACAAGATTCAACACGTGCAACACTCCAACGACAAGTTTCACATCACCGACGGAAAAGCGACTCTGTTCATGACCCACGTTTCTCTTCCCCAAGGGACAGGACGCAAAAAGGTGTTATTGGGGGACGAACTTTGTAGCATCAAGCACAGCATCGTTCAAATAAACAAAACTCAAGACAATATGTGTTTAACCCGTGCCATCGCGGTGGGACGAACGTATGCCGACAAGAACGACACGGCAGAATGGAAAAGAGACTGGGAGAACATTCGAAAATCTAACCGAACCAGGCAAGGAAGAGAAGCAGAACTTCTGTTACAGCAAGCGGGGATATCCAAAGACACACCATGTGGCATTCCTGAAATGCAAAAATTGCAAGACGTCTTCGCTCCGCGCTACACCTTGAAAATACTCCCTCAAGAAGTGCGTTGACCTCTGTTGTTTTGAGGCAAAAATTTCAAAGACGGAAAATACATTCACGTCTATCATCACGATGAACATTTCGATACCATTACCAATATTGCCCCATTCCTTGGATACAGTTATTACTGTGATAAATGCGACTATGGCTATAACAATCGAGAGCAACACAAGCATTGCGGATCGAAATGTGAGGGATGTTTGGCCTCTAAACTCTGTCTGGACGAGTGCATTGCCCTGCTTGTCAGCGCACTTTTGTCAGTCCAACCTGTTACCAACAACATCTGAAGACGCAAGGTTCACAGCAGAAAAGTGCTTGTCAACTCCTGAGATTGTGCCCTACTTGTGGACAAGGCATACGTACTAATAATGCCAAGGCGCACTTATGCTCAGGAAAGAAGCGATGTCACATTTGTCACCAAATCGTGGACTTGGAACACCAATGC
Organism: Megalonaias nervosa; assembly: GCA_016617855.1. Lineage (NCBI taxonomy): Eukaryota > Metazoa > Mollusca > Bivalvia > Unionida > Unionidae > Megalonaias > Megalonaias nervosa. The sequence goes on along the minus strand of JAECUM010038643.1, from coordinate 12,031 downwards.
TACATACAGAAGTACCATTCCAAACATGAAGAGGAAGATGTCCAGAAGAAAGGCAATTTCATCTTTTTCGATTTCGAATGCATGCAAGAGACTGGTATTCACATTCCTAATTTCTGCGTGGCTCATCGAGCGTGGGAGAAGTGCACTCAGGAGCCTATCTTTAGTCATTGCCCTCACTGCAGCAAGATTCCTGGAGGACGTGAAAAAAATCTTTCTGGGACCTAACACGCTGACCGATTTCGACCAATTAAGCTTAGACCCCATTGACGAGACGTGGAGCCAAGAGGACATCGAACATTATGGAGATTGCCATCGCTATGCCAAGGTGATGGCTCACAATTTCTCGGGATACGATAGGCAATTTCTTCTCAGATACTATCCGGAACAAAGTACCGAACGTCCTAAAGTAACTTCGAACGGAGCCAAAATCATTTCCATGCAAGTAGGACAAGTGCAGTTTGAAGATTCGATGAGTTACTTGGCTATGCCTTTGAGCTGAATGCCTAAAACGTTTGGAATGACAGAAATGGCCAAAGGTTATTTTTCCGCACTTTTTCAATACCGAAGCCAATCAACACGCCGTTCTACCCCATTTGCCTGAAGCTCACTACTACGACCCCGACAACATGCGTACCGAACAACGAGAAGCTTTCTACGCTTGGTACCAGACTCACGCCTCGGACCCTTTCGACTTTCAGGAAGAAATGTTAAAGTATTGTCGTTCCGACGTGGACATTTTACGGCGTTGCTGTGGAATATTTCGAGAATTATTCATGGAGCACGGAGGGATCGATCCTATGAAAGAAGCCTGCACCACTGCCAAAGCGTGTTGCTTAGTGTACCGCCAGCGATCCAAGCCCGAAAACACCCTGGCTGCCAAAAGCCCTCAAACGACGAACTTTGTCAAACGTCAATATTCGGTCAAAGCCCTATGCTGGCTACATTACTTGTGCAACAAGGAAGACAAATGGATCCAACACGCTCCCAACGGAGGAGGCGAAAAGACCATCGGAACGTATTCGGTGGATGGCTGGGACTTAGAAAACCCCAAGATCGTGTACGAGTTTAACGGGTGTTTATTTCATGGAAGTACATCTGTTACCCTCAACGTGGCACTAAAAATCTATTTTTACAACGGACTATGGAAGACTTGTACCAGACCACTTGTCAGCGCCGCTTGAAGTTAGAACAGCAAGTATACCAAGTGGTGGAAATGTGGGAACCGATCCCGAGTTTAAACGCATCGTGAAAAGTTACAAGCCGGTGGACCGACTGAACCCAAGGGACGGTTTGTACAGAGGACGTACGAATACCACCTGCTTCATGTACCAAGCCCACGAGGAGAAAGGGGAGGAAATCAAATACTTGGACGTGTGTTCGTTGGATCCTTACGTGTGCAAATATTGCCACTTTTCTGCAGGGCGCCCTCAATTGCTAACGGAACACATCGACGTGAACAACATTCGACAATACGAAGGACTGATCAAGTGCAAAGTCTTGTCTCCCACGGACTTGTACCATCCCGTTTCACCTCACCATTGCCAAGGAAAACAGCAGCAGGGAGGGTGAACAGACCATTTTGTTTGGAGACCTTATTTATGAAAAATAAACCTTCCTACGAAAATGAAATCTCAAGGTCAATAATGTTAGACCAAAACCTCTGTCAGGCCATGAGATTTCTCTAATTGGGTTAGCTCATTTTGTTACATCATCACTGACGCGCGTTTTTATTTTATGGTGTGTTTCGTTTACGTGCTGGTCACTCAACGCTGGTCATTCACCCTCCCTGCTGCTATAATTAAATCATTATTGTTATATCAATAATGTTATGAGAATCTCACACAACTAGATTAGCTCGTGAGCGACTAGAGGCAATTAAAAAATATCTACCCGTCCGTAATTCTGTTAAACAACAACTACAAGCTCGTCAGGAGTCTCAGGTGGAATTTGCAGAAGGTGCAGAACAGTTATTTAAACCAATTACAGAGACTACTAAAGGTCTTCTTCCTACGTTGGAGCAAACCGCTAAAGCAACTGGGAAAATAGCAGAGCGAACTAAGAAAACAAAAAGGATTTTACGAGAACTCCCAGGTGAAATAGCTGCTGCTCAGCCAATGCGAGAAATGCTTGAAGGTATTGACCAAGCTCGTACTGAAATAAGTGATATAAAGGAACGTCTACCAGAACAAGAAAAAGAAGCAGAACAAGAAGCGAGGGGGAGAGTTATGTTGAATGACAAATTTACCGAAGATAATATTAGTTATTTCAAAGAAATTAGCGAGGCGAAATTACCCGAGCATGCTGCAACAAGTTTTAATCAAAGAAAAAAATTTTGAAACCCGATTATGCTAATGATAATATAGGTCGTGAAACTTGGTACAAATGGATATTTCGTGTGCATTACAAAGTTGATCAGGCCAAAAATAATGATCCTAAATATATTGCATTTAGTAATGGAATAGACGATTATTTTTCACGGCTACAGTAATATCAACAACAAAAATTACAACACAAACCACGCTCTCCATCAAAAATACCATTACCACAAAAACAAATACCGTCGGAGAAAAAAGGAAAAACAACAAGTGAGGAAGATACAAGTTCTGCCCCCGGTGCCACTGGAAGTGGTCTTACTACTCAAGGAAGTGGTCTTATTACTTGTCGCAATAACGTCCTTGCCGATGTTGAAAGACTAGAAATCCTCATTGCAGGAAAACGAGCTGGTAATTATTCCCCAGAAATAATTAATGAAGCAGCTGATATTTATAAACGATTGTTTACAGGTGGTATCATGGATATTAATGTATATCGGTCCCTTATTAGTGAAATCGCCGATGATTATCACAGTGATTGAGTATGTAATTAGATGCATTGACTATAATAAGATGATCATATATAATACTCAACGTGGACCAACCATGGTCAGGGTAATAAATTCAAGATTACCAGTATACAAAACGATCTACGGAGATGGACTAGGTGATATTGTTCAGGGTCTATTTAGAAGGATAGCCCCAAAAGCAATACCGATTGTAAAGCAACTGGGAATGAAAGCTTTTGACGTTGTTCGTGAAAAAGGTATTGGCGCTGTTGGTGATGTTGCTAGCAAAGCATTATCAGCAATCAAGGATAGACTAGCACGATTAATACGACGAAAACCTCAGCCACCAGTGAAACTGGCCAGCGCTGAAGTGATGCCCGCAAATGTCAGTAAAATAATAAATCAAGCTGCTAGTTAGCTGGTGTACCCATGTCAGAAAAAGAAAAAAATATAACCGCTAGTCTGATAGCAGGAAGTGGTCTTCGTGTTAGACGATAATAAATATAATAAAGATGTTAAAACGTATATCTGATCCCGCATTTGACATGGACGCACCAGTACTCAAAGATGAATCTGTGCGCGATTATCAGTATTATTCTTATGACGCACGTGTACCTAACGCACGAGGAAGAATTGAATTACAAGTTCAGAATACAAGTAGATATTTCTTGCCAGCTGAGGCATTCATTGAGATCGAAGGTAGACTCTTGAAAGAGGATAATACACCATATGGAATTGGTGATCGATTTGGGTTTGTTAATAATGGCGTTATGGCGCTATTTAACAGCGCCACATACATGATTGACAGAAAAAATATTGAATCGTGTTTAGAATATGTTGATGTTGCCACGACGATACTTGGTCTTGCAAGATACAGCGATGATTACTTAAGATCAGCTGGTCCATCAATGATGTTTGCAAAGGATACAACTGATCATCCAGAAAACAGAAACGTAACTATGGGTGATGTAAGAGCTGCAGGAGGAGCTGCTGATGCTCCTACAGTAATATCGATGAATGAAAATTTTAACTTAGGATTCGCATCACGTCGAACAATGTTAAACGGTGATGAAGAATTTTCATGTGTGATTCCACTGTCACATATATTTGGATTCTGCAGACATGTTAGGAAGGTTATATTTGGCGCTAAACACACTGTGGTACTTGTAAGAAAAGCCACCGACAATGATGCAATATGGCGTGATGCTGCCATTGATGCAGGTAAAGTAATACTAACAAAACTATCGCTGTGGATGCCAACGATGACTCATCGATTACCGAAAAACAACGGTTACTTTCTTTTATGGACAGTGGTGGTAAATCAACGTTGTCATTGTTGACTATGACCACAGATAGTATTCAAGGTGCCGTTGCTGGTTTATTTACATGGCAGATAGCATCACAGCAGGGGGTGTCAGCACCACGACATATATTTATCGCGATTCAGGAAAATGCCAGACTAGACTAACAGGAACGAAATCCAATGGTGTTTGATACGCTTGGAGTTAGTGAAGTTTCTTTGAGAATAAATGGACATCAAGAACCTTCCGAAGAAGTGTTGCTAAATTTTGAAAATAATCATGTTGCACGTGCATATCATCTCTTGATGACATTTATGGGGCGTGATCAGAATCTTGATTCTAGTTTACAGATATCTCAGCGTGATTTTACAACACTGTATCCAATATATTACTTTTCACCAGAACACTTAGATTTGTTCAGACAATCTGTCGTTGATATACACTTTCGAGCTCGTGTAGCTCGACTGCCCGCTGGTGGTTATAGGGCAATCGCTGTTATACTCAGCGACAAAACAATGTTACTTGAAGGTGTTGGTGGACGAATAAGAGTCGTTGATGCCCCAGTAGAAAACATGTAATTAGATCACTCATGATAATTATAAATGTCATATCAACATGTTAATGTCAGTCTGACTCCTGGTCAGATTAAAAAGCTACAGTCATCATCAAAAAATAATTGTGCGGTAAAAATATCACTAAAGCGAGAACAAATCGCAGGTGGTCCGAATAAACTATCATTATCAGAACGTCAGCATAGGCACTTCAGTGAAGCCAAACAATCAAAGACTGGCATACGACTTAATCTATCTGCGAGTGCCATTAAAGACATCCCTAAAACGGGTGGTATATTTCCACCTCTTGTCGCGTTACCAGCGATAATAGCCGCTGCAGCCCCAGCTGTTGCAAAAGCAGCTGCGTTAGGTGCTGTTGGAACTGCTGCTGGAATGGCATTAAAGAAAGCAACAGGTCACGGAATAAAAACCTCCAAAATAAAAGGGAAAAGGTCGGACCCCACACTGGTACGGAAAAGGTCTAAGACTGCCCGGGACAGTTCGATGATTCTTCCTATGTCTAATTTTGATTTACTTGATGCTGCTAAGCAACTGAACATAAAAAACTTCAGAGGTGTTTTTATGCGTGATCAATTACCAAAACAACCAAACAATATTGAAACTGGTATTATTAATCTCGATAAAAACTCTGGTCCAGGCAGTCATTTTGTTGCATACGCTATTGATCCACGTGGAATTGTTTATTTCGATTCGTATGGGTTGGCACCACCAAAAGAATTTTTACAATATAGTAATTTAGTCGGTGATGTTCCAGTCTGGTATTCAACGTTACCAACACAAAAATTAACAGATCCACCAGTATGTGGCCGTGAAACCCTCGCTGCACTCGACGCAATTTCACTGGCACCGCCAGGAAAACCACCTCATAAAGTCGTGCAAGAATATACCACCACCAGGCATAGCCGCGCACAAACGTTTTAAACAGACATTAGTAAATATAATGGTAGATATTTATGGAAGATCTTCTCGTAAAGCTCAGCAAGGTGACTGATCTAAATATACAACTCCTGATCAGCTCAGAAATGAAATCGATGATTTATTAAATATCACAAGTGTGGATTAAAATGAAGTCGTTGTTTTTCAGGATAAACAAGGACGATTAAAGACAAGTAATATACAACTGTCAGATGTACTTGTACGAATTCCCACCGCGGTTGCTAATAATATCGTTACTTTTGCTGATCAAGGTAAAATACAAGATTCCGGTAAGTCAGTTAACGATTATGTCAAAAATGCTGGTGATTCATTCACTGATCACATTATCATGAATCAAAATAAAATTACATACCTTGGAAACCCAGCCACAGAATCAGACGCAGCAACAAAAAATTACGTTGATGATCAAGAATCTAAATTTGTGTTAGTCAACGGTGGTATAATGCGTGCATTTCTCAGCATGAATAATAATGGTATTAATAATCTCAGAACACCAGAATCAGATTTCGACGCTGCAACAAAAAAAAAATACGTCGACGATAGCAACATTCCGACGGTGACATCATTAACAACAATCAACGATGAAATGACCGCATTCAAAACTGATTTTCCAATCACGTACAAACATTCTTAAATTTTCGTAGAAACATAAACAAATCTGTGTATGAATTTTTTGGTAATCCAGTGGTTGTAGATATTAAACTCGCTGACATTAACACAAAAATCAACGATATTGTTAGTGGAATCCCTAATATCGTTGAAAAAACTAATCTTGTTAAAAATCCACACAGACAAATTAACAACATAGTGTACACAGTAGCATCAGGATCATCAACATGGACACCGCAAAATAACACCATCAAACATACCGCAGAAGTAACTGGCGTGTACAGGCTGTCTGTATTCAGTAAAGAAAACTTTAGGATATTTACTACATTTCCATGGCGTCCTTCAATCGACGTTTTTTCTGGAACTGTATCTATTATATTAAATAAAGATGTCGAAGAAGAATTTATACTGGAACCATCTGACAAAAAATTAACCCCGGTGTCGTACTGGTGGTGTCTGGAATTCGTAGCTGAAACCCCTCAATTAATTACTTAATTAAATGACTTAATTATAATGAATCAAACCCAGGGACCCCAGTCCCACATTGACGTGGATCGTTACAGATACAATCAAGTATGTGAGTGTCAGACCAAACTAAAAAATATCGTTGACAATTATACAGTAAAAGTAAAAAAATATCGCAGGCCTGTGGTTATCATTGATATAATTGTTTATTCAGTTTCTGCTATCATCGCGTCCGCAGGTGTATTGCTATCAACAATAACAATGACAGCACCTGCAGTTGTAACAATTGTCGTTTCAACGGCAACAACATGCGCAGGTATCCTCAGTATTATCGCAAAAAAGATAGCTACATGTACAAACACAAAATTACATGAGTATATAATAAAACTACACACGTCTGTGTCTGCATGCATTAAACTAGCATCGTATCTCTCGTTGTATCTCAGTGATGGTAAAATATCCGATGAGGAGTTCACAACGATAATGAAAATTTACAATGAAGCATTCCTTGACAATAGCCAAGACAAAAAAATAAATGATCAAAAAGTTCCCGATTTAAAATAATAACAGTAATAATAATGTCAGATCAAAGATCGCGCGAACTATTACAACAGATCGTCACTAATACTACGCATACAAAAACTACAATGATATCATTAAATTCAACCAGTCCAGAATTTATCGTTTATTTTTCAACTGCAATTTCAGCAAAAGAAATAGTGCTAGCACAATTACGAGTTATCATAGCTGGCCAAATATCAGATCGAAATCGTTTGGTGGACTACCAGCAAACAATTCACTTGTGTTTGCAAATAAGAATAAACCTGATGGAACTCCTGATTGGCAAGTTGTTGGAATTTCAACGGGCAGTTATCAAATAGAACAGATTAATGATGAGTTCCAACGTAGAATTAAATCTATTACAGGAAAAGAATCCAAAATAGCAATTACTGTTTACGAACCAACATTATCAGCGCGATTGAAATAAATTCCCCTGATTATGTTGTAGATATTTATCAAAGTTCGATCAGATCTGTTCTAGGCTGGCCTGATATTCCTCCTGTTTATAATGGAGTTCCAATGCCAGATACTGAAGAGTTTAGCAGGATCAAGGAAGAAAAATTTATTAAAACTCCAGAATATTGAAACATACGAATATGGAAGTTTTGTGATAAAGGATTTGATACAATATAACCTAGTGGTGAAAAATATAATCATTGCATATTTAATTATATAATCTTAACTGAGGAGAGAATAAATAAATTAAAAGAAGTTGGACTTTCTCACGTAGGACTTGCCGAGGAGATATCACGTGAATATAATAATACAATTAATAATTTACAAGAATTATTTTCTCAATATGTAAATGAATTTCCCAATGATGATCTTAAAACGAGGATAATCGCAAATATTCAACATCTAAACGGAGTAAAATCTAATGCTGATTCATATAATACCGCTTTGGTAAAAACGGCAATAGTCATGGGTCGTAACTGGAGAATTGGTGAATCATATATGGGAGAGGATTTTACTCAATCCGGACCGATTCGTAAAACATCATATATGCAAGATTTTCTCAATTATTTTAAAATAACCGAAGCAGAATTACAAACTTTTAGACTACGATGGTTTAATTTTCCAAAATCACCAAGGAATATCATTGATGAATTTTTCCCAAAAATACTTGCCGCATGGAGAAAAATAGCCCCGCCACCGGTTATTCTTAAACATAATAACGATCCATACGGTGGAGGCCGTCATATATCACCTGATATTGTTAATATAACATCAACGATCGCAGTCAATCTAGTATGTGATGCAATTGATGGCAGCTATCAAGTAGATCTTTCAAAGTCTAACCAGGCCCAGCAAGGATATATATTATATTAATTTAGTCCTCAAGCTCCACCTGGGTGGTTAATTGTATCTGAGCCAATTAACCCCGTTTATCTACATGTACATAATCCGTTATTATCAAGGATACATTTCAAACTTACTGACCAGGCTGGACACATTCTGGATTTGCGAAATGAGGTTTTAAGTATAAATCTGTATGTACGCTCATAGAGCGTCATCGCAAAACAAACAAAAAAATGTTCGAATCTAACTCGGATCAGAATAAATTTGTTTTTTTTACTTCTGATGGGGTAAATCGTAATTATCATACCCAAACAGAAAAAAATATTATTATCAGAATCTGAATAAAAATATAAATAAATATTATTGTATTATAAGTAAATAAACTGTATAGATCGACTCTGTCAATTTTGCCAGGGATTTTGTTTAGACATTACCATATTGACTCCGTCCTTGACTCTGTCAAGGGGTCCACCTTCATTATCACTATCATTTTCACAATGCTCCCTCAACTGTCTTATACGAAAGTTCACAATCTTTTTCTGTTCGTATTCATGACCTAATTCTAACTTAATTTTGTCAATAGCGTGTGAGAGAGGTACAAACAGCTTTACTTGATTATCTGTAACTGTTGCCAGCGACTGTAACATTGCCTGCTGGATAAACTTCATGAATTTATAATCAGATGGCAAAGTATATCTGTTCTCTAATTTTCGTTGTTCTAATGATTCAAAATCTCACAGAATTTTTTCAGGATTAAGATTATCAGATATATTTATACCGTTATGCTGTAATTTTTTAATCGCAGAAATAATAACATTAATATTTTCAGAATTCATTATATTATAAATGTTTGTTTAAAATAAAAATATTTCTGAATCAGAATAATAAAAATTTATAAAACATATAATCACAGCAGAACCCCATGTAAACTTCTAGGATGCCAAATAACATCCTAGCAAGTTCAGGGGCATTCGAATTAATCCCCATGTGAGCCCCTAGGTTGTCAAAGAAAACACACAACATTAAGGACAGTACAAACACCAAGGACAGTGCAAACATGTAGACTTAACTAACTTATCTTAAGGACAGACACACAACGGGGCCTTCAAGCTATACTGGCATAACAACTAAAATAATAAGCAATTGTATCAAAAATGTTGGTAATCATATATCACCAAAATATGGATCAGTATGGTTATTCGCGATTGAAAATGACGAACGAATAAGAGGTTGGGCAGATGATCCAATGATATTTATTGACAATATAGTTGATGCTTTATTTGATAACGATATTTCTAAAGCTATAATTATTTGTTTAAAACAATAAAAATAATGGTCCTCAGAGAGGACTGTTTTTGTGGCGTATTTACAGCAAGCATATTTACAGCAATTATATACATAATCTTAATTACAGTAGCGTATTTATACAAGGTTTTTTGTTGACGGCACAGTTACATATAGTCTTAATTAAGGACGGCACAAAACACAGAATCTTAATTACAGTAGCGTATTTACAGTAGCGTATTTACAGTAACGTATTTACATATTTTTACAGTAACGTATTTACAGTAACATATTTACATATATTTACAGTAACTTATTTACATATATTTACATATATTTACAGTAACGTATTTACAGTAACGTATTTACATATATTTACAGTAACGTATTTACAGTAACATATTTACATATATTTACAGTAACTTATTTACATATATTTACATATTTACATATATTTACAGTAACGTATTTACAGGGACGGCACATACAAACGGGGCCATCTCTACGTTCAATAGAAATTTGCACACTCTCGCCCATAATCAACCCGGAGAGTGTGTAAAAAACACACCCACCAAGTGACATGGTGGCGAGTGTGCAAATTTTTTTTTGAATTTCGAGGGCTGGCGAGCCCCACTAATAAAGAAATTCTGGCATAATATCGCTCCCGCCGGCAATGTGCCGGTCACGAGAATAGAACTCAGGACCTCGAGTATGAGACTCCAACACATTAGCACTAGACCACCGGATTTCCTTATATATGTATATGTCTAAAAAAATTATTATGAAGTTACCTAATGCTGAAGTGCAGGCACTTATGTAAGTATACAAAATAAAATCACAATTATTGTAAACTGTAGTGTGGATTTCTTAATAAAATCACAATTATTGTAAAATGTGATTTTATTTCAATTTCCAAATACACTGTTAAATTTAGAAATCTTTAGTATATGAGACCCGCATTTCTGCCAAGTTAAAGTGTCTGTATTCATGTAGCCAACCGTTGCCAAGTATACTAAAACATCGATCAGTTACATGAACACATGTCAGATGGTAATATATTACTTTTGTCTAAAAATAACATGATGGTAAACTAATGAAAATAAATATCTTTTCACGAAATCTACACAGACAGAATGGAATGCCCATTAAGCCGAGAAGTTTTCAAACTCTAACGTTTTCTCAGTGAGTGATGAGAGTTATTCATAAAATAGTAGATTTTGTACATTTATTCACACAGTTGAGATATGTACACACAATTACACATTGTTTTTATGAACGATATATTTATTATATTTATGAAATTTATGATGGACGAAATAACACATACAATAAGGAAAGATATACCGATGCTTACTGGCAAGGCAATGTGGGTTCCGTTTCAAGATTCGCAAGCAAAATAAGAAAATATTGCTGTCATATAACATTAACGTAGTACAACAAGCACGACAACTGCTTGATTTACTAAGCTATGCTTGACGGAGTTGTCTCGCTTAATCATCTGATACCATAACTATATACTGAAATTTGATTTTTTGTCAAAATTTTATTGAAAATGCAGATTTGTATGTTTCATTTGCGACAAGTTGTACCGATTGTGGATGTATGCCAAAATATTTGGCAGCCGCATTCATAGAATTAAAAATTCTCTCTTCACCAGTCTCTGCATTTACGGCTTTAATAGCCCTCTTTCCAAATATTTTACACTTTCCTGTATTTCCACGTGCAGAATTCTTACTCTGCGTAATAGCTTGTAGATCACCTAAATAATTATTTTTTGGATTTCCATCAATATGATCGGTTACAAGTCCATCTTTAATGACCTCATGAAAACATTCGTAGATGAATCTATGTGAGAAATAATTTTTATTTCCACTGGTATTAAATCTAAAGTAACCAAATTTATCAACACTACCGACTGGGTTTTTCAATCGACAATTTCTGATCATACCATCACGAGATGCTTCATAATTTTTAATAATTGGATGCGTTACAAACTCATTTTGCTCCATTTGTATACTAATATTATTTGTTTAAATCATTATTTTGAAAATCTCGCGAGATAATCTTTTACGGTTTTTATAGGAGATTCAATGGGTTTTTTTATCGCAATATCGTTTAGTTCTCTATACTTTTTACCATCACATTGCACACACAGCTGAGTTTTTCCTCTGACTCCAACACAA
>JAECUM010038641.1:15000-18089 GCA_016617855.1 Megalonaias nervosa | reverse complement strand
CTACGTCTTATAACATTTTCACGTGTACCACTGTATTGCTTCCTTCTGATGCATCTCGATGTACGTATGTTTTCCTCTGTTTACACATGAAGCATGTTTAAAGATTTTCATTATTTGTTGCGCCATAATTTTCAGATTTTTCACATTCTACTATATTCTCATCCTTCGCAAACGAGGACGTTGCATGCCCTTTGACACTGATATTTATAAATTTTTCTTTCCCTGTCATTTATATTAATGGCAAAATGTCTTTGTTAAATAATGAATCTCGTATTTGCCATTTTGTAAAATATATATTTGCTACAATTAATTTATGTCATCATTTAGATGATTTCAACAACGTTGGATAAATCATTATATTTGTATTTTTAAGTCTTCCGTCTCTCGCCTTATATCTGTAGCGGCCTTGGCAAGGTGCGAAGGAGCGATCGTACCAGGCCCGCAAGCTGCGGGGGGTGGGGGGTGGAAATTTTTCGGTTTGTTTAAAACAGATAATAATTATATAGAAATTAGACTTCGGGGGCCCATTGTCCTTATTTAGCATTGGGCCCATCCAGCATTGAAACAGCCGCTACTGATATGGTATATTTTATTAGCAAAGATAGGAAAATATGCCATTTGCAAATATTGCTTTGTATTGTGAAATTCTAACTGTTTCTCTCATTTTACACATATGCATTCCTAAGGTATACGTTATCAAGGTTAATTCACACTTTCGATCGTTTTCCTACTTTACAGTTTTGCACTGGTGTAAGTACATTTTGTCAAAGGTTAGTCAATTGTCTGGGTTTATTTTGAGAGATTCTTGTCTTTAAAGTTCTGATAAACATTTCAATCACAGCCATTTTCTTTCCTAGGAAGTTGAAAAGTATTAATTATTGTCCTTTCCCAGCAAATCCTTACCCTTTGTATTGTTAAGCTCTTTTCACTTATCATACTTTATCTTCAGACTGTACCACGTTTGAAGATCGATCTAAAGGCATCCTTTTCTTATTTTTCCTTTTACCTTTGCCATTCATAGCCTGGCCGTAACTTGAGAATTTCTTAATAACTGTCAAAATGCATTTGCAACCGCCGTTGTATTTTATATGTTGTTATGACATCAATGTCTGCGTACCACGATGCTAGTCACCACTGGTGACTAGCATTGATTCTATCTATATTGATTTTCTCGCGTTTGATTCCGTAATGTGTTGCTACATACCTTTATTTCACTTCAACATATTTTACATTCACACATTTTATTTGTTTCCACATATAATGGAGACGTTTGTAAGCAACTTGCCTCTCAGGGAGTAATTTTATATGTTTATAAACTGATATTTGTCACTGATGGAGAAATGGACATTTGAACATCATACAAAACGTTGTAGTAACATCCACATAACAAGTTTTTCTTTATAATTTGTCATTAATAACTATAAAATGCCATTATGCAAATAAATTGAAAAGTGATGTAGTTTACTTCAAAGAACATTTACAATCGCTTCTGATTCGTCTTTAGAAAGGTGATTGATGAGACCATATAATTTGTGTTATCTTCCTTACGAAGCATTTTGTCACTGTTAATACTTCAAACAAGAGATGGAAAGCTGTAAGACATATCCGGACTGTTTAGTTTTTCCAAATGCACCCCAGCCACACATAAATACACACACACGCACTTACACTAACCCCAGGCAATCCTAAATGTAAAGGGCTGTTCGTCCTTTACTCAGCATGCCTTACCACAACGCCAGCTGTGGTAAACATATCTCAGTAGGTGTTTATGGAGTTGAAAATAAAAGGAAGAATCCATATTTAATATGTAAAAATTTGAATCAATTCTAGAAACCATGACTAATATTTTATAATGGTTTTAGTGTATGGGATCTTTAATTTATTCAACAAATGTGTTATTTCCTGCAACCGGAATGAATGATATGTGAAGAACAAGTAGGACCTCTGTGACATGATTTGGGCGAACAAACAATGTACATACAAGATGTGCCGAAAACAACAGTTCTCAGTGAAATTTGGGTGAATTACCATAAAACAGTGCAATAAAATACAAGCAAGTACAAACATAAATATTCGGAAGACAAACTACAAAATGATTGTGGTTATTACATGCATAAGATGGCATATATATATATATATATATATAGTTACGTGTGGGGTCGTACATTAATAACAAGAGAAAAGAGTGAAGCCAACAAGCTTTGTATATTTTAAAAAAATATTTTATTTCCCTAGAAAACAATGTAAAAATAGGAAATAGGACTTATGGTTTGTGAATATAATCCAAAATGTAATCCTAAGATTTAAAAAATATAAGTCCTATCACTAAACAGTTCTAATAGAATCCTGGTTCGAATCTCGATGAAATTCCAATATGGAGGCGATGTCGTCAGATGTCTGTGCTGATGGTAACAGATCTTCGATTGAATCACAGTTTATAATGTTTCGTTAAACTCCAGAATAAATTTCCACTGAATTTCTTTGTCACAGACCTTTTTATAGAAAAGTACACTTGTTTAGATTTCCAGAGAATAAATCATTAAATTCCAAAAATAGAAAAACTTCAGAACAAGCCGGCATCAACAATATATCTTCAAGGTGTTAAGAATATATCTGGCTGGAAAGCTCTCGGAATGAGTATTTAACCCAACTAATATGTCATTTCATTCCCGCGTGATGGGTCACGGGGTCTCTTAACATTTGAACAGCGCAACAAAAAGAATAAAAATTAGCAATTAGGCAAGAATAGCGCTATCTAAGAACCAAATTCTCACACTGAATATATATATATCTATCTATCTATATATATATATATATATATATATATATATATATATATATATATATATATAAGAAAGACAGTTTACAGTTCAGCTAACATGTTGGCCGAAATGACCTTGACAATAGCCAATCGTCTTCGCGTAGTGTTTACAAAATCTATGAACCAAAGTGAGCTAAAAATAGTGCTGAATAAATATTTGTACGTTCTATATAAATTGAACTTTCTGAAAAACATATCAAATCCGGTGAAAATAATCATTACAATGAAACTTAATGAAACAAAAATAAAATAAAAAAGATTTTTAAAA
>JAECUM010038641.1:0-12500 GCA_016617855.1 Megalonaias nervosa | reverse complement strand
GAAAAATTTATACATCTCGTGGTGTATCACAGATACAGCGTACATACTATAGACATATCGCATATATATATACTATATATATATACATAACGCCGCTGCCGCCTCGCCTCCTTATATAACCCTTGCCGCCACTCTTACCTGCTATATATATATAGCTCCCATTCATTCTAACGTTTTAAAGCTTTCTCTTGTCTCAACCGTCTTCCTGTTAAAGAGTATATATACGGGGTAATGGATAACTGTAAAAATGCTCGGGAAAATATCCTAATCATTGGAAATCATCAGATATGTCTCAGTAAGAAACGTAAGCTTGTCATTAACACGTCGTGCAACTAAATTTCAAAAGGGTCTTTCTATGTCTCTATACTAAGTGCTACATTGCCTCCGTTTGTGCTTATAAGGTTTGCACATAGTATTAGTACTGACAGGGAAATAGTTTGGTGTGGCTAAGTAAAATTAAGTAAATGATCTCTATGCCTCTTAAGCCAGAAACAAATAAAATAAATGAAAGAACACATATGTGACTAAATGATAATGAATTAAAAAGAAGGCGTGTAGTTTAAACATATCCTCTCATCACACTGTCATTGGTATTATTTTGTTAGAAACACTGAAACCCAACATCTTACACCAAGTACCTCAAGTAAACATTGTACTTAGTTTCATGACTGTATGCTCAGTGAGAGGCTGAAAACTTGAACGAAACAAACACGACGCAAAGTATTGCTTGAAATGGTTAAACAAACATCCTACCAGCTTTCCGACTGAATATGTCACCCAGTTTAGATCATGTCATCAACTGTCTTAATATAGTAT
Organism: Megalonaias nervosa; assembly: GCA_016617855.1. Classification (NCBI taxonomy): domain Eukaryota; kingdom Metazoa; phylum Mollusca; class Bivalvia; order Unionida; family Unionidae; genus Megalonaias; species Megalonaias nervosa. The sequence goes on along the minus strand of JAECUM010038641.1, from coordinate 11,684 downwards.
CCTAGAAACGACAAAATACAACAGTATGTTTCTGACATGACATGTAAAATGGCCATTAAGTGGTACTCGTTAAGCACACGAAATAAACTTGCTTAGGAATAAGAATTATCATGTACACAAAATGACTCAGGGTCGTATCTGTCACATAGAGGCGTGGAGTTTACGAACGGTCAGTGACAAATTTGCATTGGCCAACACCATTTCTAATGGCTACTACTGTTTCAAAACTTTCTTCAGAGTTTGACTTTCCAATATGCACGTACAGACACAAATGCATAACTATACAATTGAGTTATACTTATCGCAAATGACGTTCTATCGTTTATTTCTTGTGACTGAAACAAGACAAATGCGTTAAAAGTGAGGAAATCACGTTCTCTGATAGCTGCGAATTCTCAAAAAATAGTTCCATGGTCATAAGTGGAACCAGAAAATACCACAAGAAGAAATATTTAATGAAGAAAACGCCTGTCCAACATATTCATTATAGGATGGTGCATTTCAAATATGCAATCTCCACGACTATTTATTTTCACAAATTGACTTGCTGAATTATAATTTATACACGTCCTCCCAAAGAAGACCCAAATGTATGATCATTAAAAAGTTTTGAATTATTTGAAAATTTTGCGCTTATTGGTCATTGAAAATAAAATATAAAAACTAGCGATTCCAACTAAAATTGACCAGCAACACGATAAATGAGGTAAATTATAAATGTCTCGTGGAAGAAACCACTTGCATCCACGAAAAGTAAAATGCAACAGAAACACTGCACTACTACATGTTTGACCGACAATGAAAGGGAGATGTTGTAATGGAATATATATATATATATATATATATATATATATATATATATATATGATGTTCCTCCATCGGTGTCGATGAGGACCATTCATGTCATCGATTCACTTGGGGTGAGTCCGGAGATGGCTGATGAGTCCAATCCGGGCCCGGAAGAATCTGTTGCAGTGGGGACAAAGATGTGCAGGTTGCTGACTGGGAGATGCGGAACTGCTGTTCCTGGATTTGCGCAGAGCACGTTTTTCAGCTGCGTCCGCCAGACTTTTCTGCTCAAAGGCAGCCGCAGCGGCATTGATTTGACTGCGCCAAGCAGATCGATCAGCAGCGACACTCTCCCAGCTGTCGGGGTCAGTGCCAAAATTCTTCAGCGAGGCCTTGAGGGTGTCCTTGCACCTCTTCTGTTGACCACCGTGAGATCTCCTGTCTTGCTGTAGCTCTCCATAGAATATTTTCTTGGGTAGGTGCTTTTCCGGCATGCGGACAACATGGCCAGCCCATATTAGTTGTGCCTTGCACAGCATGGTGTGGATGCTTGTCACGCCGGCCTGAATGAGCACCTCTGTGTTCGGTACCTTGTCCTGCCATCTGATCTTCAGCAGTTTTCTCAGGGAGCGCAGGTGGAAGTGGTTCAGTTTTTTAAAATGGCGGCTACACACAGTCCAGGTCTCACAAGCATAGAGGAGGGTGGGGAGAACAACCGCTGCGTAGACTTTGAGTCAGGTGGCACGCTTGATGCCTCTCCTATGCCAGACATTTGTGCGGAGTCTGCCAAATGCGACACTGGCTTTGGCAATCCTAATGTTGACCTCATCGTCTATGTGGAGTGCTTGTGATAGGGTGCTGCCGATGTATGTGAATTTGACCACATTATTAAGCTTTTGGCCATTGACAGTGATGGATGGTTCCAGATAGTCTAGTCCAGGAGTTGGCTGATGTAGAACCTCGGTCTTGCTGGTGGAGATGGTGAGTTCGACGTTGGTGCAAGCTGTGGAAAAGAAGTCTATGCTCTGTTGCATGCATGCCTTCGTGCTGAAGTTGAGGGCACAGTCATCTGCAAACAGGAAGTCAAGAATGTTTTCAACTTAGACTTTGGTTTTGGTTTGAAGCCTCCTCAGGTTGAACAACTTCCCATCCAGACGGTATCTGAGACCGACACTCACAACACTGTTCTTGAAAACGTCCATAAGCATGGCGGAGAAAATGAGGCTGAAGAGAGTGGGGGCTAAGACGCGTCCTTGTTTCACACCATTCGTAACGTCAAAGGGTTCGGAATAGTTACCCTGGTCCTGGACTCTGGCAAGCATGTCATCATGAAATTGCTTCACCATTTCAATGAAGACTTCCTGACATCCCAATTTGGCCGTGATTTTTTCCAAAGGCCTTCCCGGCTGACAGTGCAGAATGCCTTAGTCAGGTCCACGAAGGTGGTGTATAGCTGGACATTTTGTTCGTGACACTTTTCTTGTATCTGCCTGGCAGCAAAGATCATGTCGATGGTGCCTCTCTTCTTTCTGAAGCCACTCTGACTTTCTGGCAGTAGGCCATGATCAAGGTGCTCTGTGAATCTGTTCAGCAGAAGCCTGGCAAGGACCTTGCCTGCGATGCATAGTTGCGAGATTCCTCTGTGGTTGTCGCAGGATTGGCGATTTCCTTTGTGTTTGTAAATGTGGACGATGGATGCATATTTGAATTCCTGGGGTAATCGTTTCTGCTTTCACATCCCAAAAGACATCTTTGTTAGTTTTTCCACCAGTTCAGGCCCACCAGAATTGAAGATCTCAGCTGGATGGAGTCTGTTCCTGGAGCTTTCCCACTAGACAGGAGCTCAATGGCCTTGTGAGTTTCCAGCACTGTTGGAGGGTCACCCAATCTCTCGTTGATCTCCACCTGGGGTAGACTATTGATCGCTTCATCGTTGATGGAAGAGGGTCTGTTGAAGACACCGTCAAAGTGTTCCGCCCAGCGCTCCAGTATCTTCTCCTTCTCGGTTATGACAGTGCTTCCATCGGAGCTCAAGAGTGAGGCTGTGCCTGATGTTACTGGGCCATAAACATTACGAAAAGCACTATAGAAATTGTTCATGTCGTGTCTGTCGGCAGAAGACTGAATATTATCAGCCTTTCGGCTCAGCCATGTGTCCTGCATCTCACGCAGTTTCTTTTGCACAGCTTGGCGGACTCTGCTAAAGGCATCTTTCTTTGCAGCGGGCTTGGGGTCGATGCTGAACGCACAGTGGAGACGGTGCTTCCCCTCTAGCAGGAACTGTATTTCTTCACAGTTCTCGTCAAACCAGTCTTGGTGCTTTCGCGCAGTGACGCCATGGGTTTCAGATGCAGTAGAGTACATCAGCTGTCTGAAGGTCTCCCAGCATTGCTCTATGTCATTGGTATCAGAGTCTGTGGTTTCTAGCTGGCTTGTCAGAGGTTCAGACAGAGTTTGCTCAGCGTTGAAGTGTTTCAGCCTGGAGACGTTGAGGCGTTTTGGGACTTTAATTCCCTGTGGGTTTCTGGTAGGTTGAATTCTGAGATTCATCTTGGATATCAGTAGCTTGTGGTCTGTCCAGCAGTCAGCACCACATATCGCTCTGGTGACACGGATATCCTTCCTGTCACTCCTACGGACTAAGATGTAGTCGATAAAATGCCAATGCCTAGGCCTTGGGTGCATACAAGTTGATTTGTTACTGTTGGGCAGACGGAAGACGGTGTTTGTGATCAGGAGATCACATGTTGCGCACATCCTCAAGAGCAGATGTCTATTGCTGTTGCACTTGCCAATGCCATGTCTACCAATAACTCCCTCCCACGAGATATGGTCCGCGTCAACTCGGACGTTAAAATCACCAAGAATGATCAGTTTATCTGACTTAGGTACTGAAGCAATCAGAGCTTCCAGATGCTGGTAGAACTTGTCTTTGACTTCCTCCGAGTTGGTCATGGTTGGTGCATAGACACTAATGAGTGTGGCTTGCTTTTCTCCAGGTAAGGGAAGCTTCAGCATTATTAGCCGGTCATTAATTCCCTTTGGTAAGCTGGAGAGCGTATTCTCCAAACTCGTCTGGACAGAGAAACCAACTCCAGATTCACGACGTTCATCGGTGCCACGTCCACTCCAGAAAAGATGTAGCCTGCTCCAAAGTCAGTCAACTGGCCCTCGTTGGCCAAGCGAATTTCACTCAGGGCTGCTATCTCTATCTTGTAGCGAGCAAGTTCTCTTGCAATCAGGGCAGTTCTCTCTGGTCTGTCAGCCTCTGCATGATCAGATAAAGTGCGTATGATCAAGGGTGAGGGAAACCTTTCGGGTTTTCTTTGAGTTTCGACCGCAAGAATTGGATACCTCCAGCCGCAGTAAGCTGGTTGGGGTAGTTGAAGCAGGCTTTTTTTAGGGCACCTTTTCTAGCCCCTTCCTCAGGTTACGGAGGTAAGCAGCACCATCCTAAAGAGGTCTGCTTAATAGCTTAGACGGCTGCCGAAATCCATTTCTGCTTCAGATCAATGGAAGACGACCCTATGACCTGAGCCGCTTGCGTGCAGATCGGCTATTACGGCTGCCAGTGCATCCACACCTGCGGCGTCGCAGCTCGCCCATCGCCGCCGGCGTTGAACCGTGCTCTTAGCGCTCCACGTCGCTTTGCTGTGTCCGCTTTCCAGTCCGTTGACCAGCTGGTGGTTCCTCTGCGCAGTCCGCCGGGTCCAGTCCTCGCATGCTATGGGTGACAAGCCTTAACTCACCGAGGGTTTGAGACCCGCCAGATACCCTGAACCTGGTCTAGCCGGCCAGTCAAAGCCGTTGCCCGTGGTGTGGCCGCTGCGCATACTACAGCTTCTTGGAGCCACAGGTGAGAGCTGAGCGCCAAGAAGGGACCAAAGGTGAACTATCTACCCCTACAGGAGCACGACTGCTACCCCCACCAGAGGTACTACCCCTCCATGAGCACCCCTTACACCATTGCAAGGGATCACTTGTGTCAGAGTTTGATTAAATGCAATAAACCGACAACGAACAGGCTAGTTAGATACTAGTTTTGCACTGTTAGTTGTCAGTTTATTGCATATATATATATACTATATATATATATATATATATATATATATATATATATATATATATATATATATATAACTATACTACTTCTTTCTATATATATATACATACGTGCTTACATTTGGAGAGAGAAAGACAGAGAGAAAGATTGCCAACGTCGCGGATATGTGCGTTACGATACTAATAACCCAGGTTCAGTTACAAAGGGTCCGAATCAAAATTCTCTACTTTGCCAAATATATTATTTCCCTATTACAATTTCACTTCATATTTTGCATTGTATGATCCTGAGATCACCCTCCACTTTTTAAGGCGCATAATTGCATATGTGTAACTTTATGCACTCAGACAAATAGACACACACAGACAGAATGGCCTAATTTCCCATACATTTTACTTAAGATTGATACAATTGTTTCGTTTTGAATGCTATTTATGGCTTGCATATAATAAGTGTGAAACTTCTCCAACTTAATGCAGATAACGTTTGTTGCAAGGATTGAATCTAACATTCACGTACTTTCTGGCCATTCCTTTAAATGTTTTGTTTATTAATTCCCAATATTAACATAAAATCATTGATCAAATTGAGGATGATAATACAACGAGAGAAGAGGTTCGTCGGCTTTTAGAGTTGTAGATAGCTTAAGTTAAAAAACATGAAACAGTTAACCTACATAAATATACACACACACACACACACACACACACACACACACACACACACACACACACACACACACACACACACACACACATCGATCCATCTATCCATCCATCCATACATACATGCATGCATACATGCATACATACATACATACATACATACATACATACATGCATGCACGCATGCATGCAAACAACATACATACGTACATAAATAGAGACAGACAAACAGATAGAGACAGACAGAAATTCATACATAAATGTTTTTAACATGCATCAAAAAAGCAGACTTAAAGATCTTAATATATATATATATATATATATATATATATATATATATATATATATATATATATATATGTGTGTGTGTGTGTGTGTGTGTGTGTGTGTGTGTGTGTCTTACATAGGAGTATGAGTAGCTGATAATGTGGTGTGGAGGGGAATTAACAACATTTCCATATGTAGCATGGGTTCTTTCTTGTAACCTTAACCTAACTACACTGATTGAGAGAGAAGTTCCATATTTGATGTGGACACGTGAATTGCAACAAAGAGATCATATTCGGAATGAATTTGAAGTGTTTAGTTTTGATGTTCTGACACAACTATCAAAGAGAGGGATGTTTGTGATGACTTTCATCATTAGTTTTGAATGTTAGACAGAGAGCAATCGAGTGATAGGTAAATCATATCGTTTTAGGGTCACTTTCCTTCAGTTGTGTATAAGAAGTCAAACTGTCCTTCGAAGCAGCAAAATATGCTAATCATTCCATTTCATCACATATTTCATAACGCGGTTTTCTATTTTTTTTTTTTTTTTTTTACTTGGCTTTAAAGCTTTGTTATCGATTGTTCAGTAATAGTATGCATTTCGTTCAACTCACACACTTTTGAGTACCGGTAAAACTGTGTTTCGTTATAAGTTCGGGCAGATCCAGTTGTTTCTTACAATCTTTTGTAGCGTTTGTACTGTCGTATGCGACATTTTTTCTCACCTTATACGATTGTTTAGTCACGTATCAGACGTCATTACTTTCTGCGATTAGGATCTAATAACATCTATAGCAGGCATTATGGATGAGATTTATATAAGCACTGTTATCAATAACAAGGATCTATCAGGTTATCCAGAGATTCGTTATGGATACAAAATAGCACGGTTGTTAAAATGCCATTTTGTAAACTATTGGATTCCCGTGTCCTGATATACATATGTATTGTTGGTTATCCGCCGTATCGCATATAACCAGCGATTGGACAGGGATAATTATGTCTAACTGTCTTGGGTTATAATGTAGAAATTTACAAACAGTTTAACGTTGAGAATCTATCACACTGACCAGGCACTGGTACTGTTAATCTTTCTGGTCAGATATATGGACATGTAACATTATCACCTACTCACTGTGAAAAGTCAAAAACAGACATATACCATAATCATATATTAAAAATAATAGACTGCAAGTGTATACTTAAAGAGTATTTGTTTAAAGTTTCTCGCCACAGCTTGTATTTCTTAGGAAATGAATTTTCAGTGTTTCAAGCTGAACTAATTTCTCATCTGGACAGATAAATTACTTCTCGTTATTCCAAGTCAAAGGTCATTAATGCTTAGAAATGAATATTACGACTATAGAGCGATAAACTAATTCAACGAAAAATCGAAACTAGAAAGTTTAGTAAAATTAATAAATAACTGATTATCTAAGTCACAAAGTAAGAGGAACATACGGTATTGTGAACCATATCCCAAAGAATTTTAAATATTCTATCATGAGTCAAACAATTTAGAAAGCTGAATGAATTCCAATACTGAATTGGTTGATGTACCAATAGTCTTGAATTTGTCGATGTACTAATATTCCATATGTATCACAATGATATAATCCAGAGTTCTTTGAATAAATTGAAAATAATCGCAAAGTAATTTTGCAGTACAAGAAATCAATGAGCACTCGATAATCCTACTGAATTTAAATAATTTTTCTGATCACTTTATTTCTAAACACAACAGTAAATGTTTCCACAGACAACATATAAAACAGGGATGATTATTTACTAAAACCTATTTATATACAAACTGTCACCGTGCATATTACATAACAGAATGTTCTGGTAAACCAAAATTTTCAAATGGAAAATGTTCACTATATTCGTAAACAAGTTCTGGTCTTGAACTTAAATCGAAGTAAACATCTGTAAAAAAAATTAGAAGTGACAGCTAGACGCAACCCTCCTACCGTCAATCACAGACAAAGGTGAACATAATCTTGACCTTCGCATAACAGGAACAAAAAGTAATCATTTTCAAAATGCCCATTATTTTAAAGTATGTCATGCAACATATAGCTCTAAAGCTTCTAAATAATATAGTAATGAGTAATATCAATGCATTTTGAAGATGCCGTATTTCAAGGCTAGCTAGAAGGAGATGTCCTAATCTGAGGGTACATAAGGCTGTTATTGCTAAAGTACACCGGAAAGAGTTTCCGTACATCCTGATTAAATTCGATTCACCTGAACGTTCAGTTTTGGTTATATTTATTAGGTATAATACCAGCAGTTTCCGTTTCAGATACTTTAAATCTTAATATCAAGGATGTCGTGCTCATGGAACGCGTGGAAACGGCATTCCCTTACCTTTTGCCCCTGTCATTGTCCCCCCCCCCCCCGAATCTAAGTAGAATGCGTTTCCTCACCTCTTTATTGCGTTCTCTCACTTATTTATTTATCCCTACACCACTTCCTAGTGTCCTTATCTCTTTCAGACATTTTATATTTAAATAACTTCACAGAGCTTGAGGATAAGCTGGCATACGACAAGGTCAGTTTTCTTATTTTGAATCATCGGCAAATGACGATTGAATCATTATCAGCAATTTTGCCTGCAAGATGCAACTGAGATGGATGTGTATCTGCCCCAGTTGGTTTCGTGTATATTGTGCGGCTGAACATACAAAATATCTTGCTTTGTCTGTGACCACTTGAACTAGTATAGCAAGGAGATATGATGAAAATTTCTTGAATAATAAACAATGCAGACAAGATATGTATGTTTCTGTTACACTTCTTTAGAGAAGTACTCTGTCAAAATGTTTTAAAACCGCGTTCGAAAATGTATCATGTATTAATGTTAATAACAGCGATAATGTTAAAGGATACCCATTTCTTGAAAATGAAATTATCGAGTACTGAAACAATTTCTTCAAATTGTCTCAAAGCTAATGTGATTTGGTGGACAACGTTTTACACTATACTGTCATATTTATTTGTACACAGATGACCTCTATATGTTCTCACCAAGTGTATACAAACTCGCTCTCAAGGCACTAACTCGAATTATCATATGTTATTGAGCAAAATGGAACCAAACATTATGCATCTTTACTTCTCAAAAGTTATATAAAGGCAGTTTTCTATAAATGCAATTATAATACAGATTCTAAAAAAGTCTAGTTTATAATTCAAAAGATTGAAAGTTTCCGGTTGTAAGTGTGCAAATAGTTTATAAGTAAGATAGGTCTCAATAGAAGTTTCAGTTTTATAAGGTATTGGCTACAGCTTCACAGTAGTTATTTTCATACAGTCATTCACATTTCTTACATTTTATAAATTTTATTTATGTGTCTATCACGTAGAAGTCATGTATATAAGCATGCATGTATCTATTTAGATTTGTCATGGAAATTAAGTGTGAAAATGTTTTGTGGAAAGCGTTTACATTGGTGTGTTTGTTTTCTTGGAAAACGAAAATAACTATCTAACTAAACAGTCAGAATGGCTTCCAGAAACTTATTTAACATTGAAAGGCCTTTTCCGTCTGGTATTGATTTGCCTGATATATGTTAAATATGTTCAGGCTAGTGTAGAGGAAATTGCGTGTTTTAATTCTTGATATAATGCCAGCGTACATTTTGAAAAGCAAATGCGGTATTAGCAAAGACATACGAGGCTAGGTATGTTACTGACCTTATGAACGGCATTTATCTGCGCAGACAGAGGGGGCGGAGTTAAACCTTCTAAAAGAATAAAAACAGAGCTTCCTATCAAGATCTAGTTTATTACGTTGTGAGTGTGACCTGATAACAAGCGATCATTTTCAAACCTTGGATAACCCGTACATAAGTGAGTATATTTTGTGTTCAGGTAATCACATTCTGACTGTTACAATAACCTCCTAAAGATATGTTATTTTTGTTGACATACAATTTTTAAAAAAATAAATATAAGAAACGATGCAAACAAAGAAAGTTGGATTCTGGAATGATTACCTTACGTTCATGACTACGCTCATTCTCGTATATGCTCCAACTTCCTTAAGTAAACTTGGTGGTTTTGAATAATATTATCCTGAAATATAATAGTTTTAATTCAGTAATCTAACGGCCACAAAACACATTTAGCATATGTAATACTAAGATTTCTTTGTTAATTCTATCCTATCTTCAATGCCATATTGTTCATATATCCAATTCATAAATATATATTTCTATCTCTAGACGGAGAATATTCAATAAAAACCACAAAATGAAACAGGTGTTTAAAGTGGTTTCCTTGGTCTCATCTCTGATATGCATAGCTTCCGGAAAGGTAAGACAGCCATTAGGTCAATGCGTATGTCTCAATATCTTAAAGGGTTTGCAACACTTTCATCCTCGGCTGATATTTCCAACACCTAGTTTGCGATTGCATACAGCATCCTGTAACTGAAATATTAATAATTTCTGCAATATTTTTCTTTCTATCTTCCGTTGTCTCTACCTCTCCGGTTTTTTCGTTTATTTCTTTATAGAATTTTTGTATCTGTAAAAAGATTAATTTAGTTTTGGCACCTAAGGATGTATAATATTATAAGTTTAGTTAAAACGTTGGGTCTCATCGTGATAAAGATATTAATTCTCATCCATTTATGTTAAGGATACGTGAAATGAGATCTTAAGTATTATCTCATTTTCTTTACAATCTACCATTTCCGTTCACAAGCATCCAGAGTTCCATGTAATTATTGCACAAACAAGACAAGAATAAAATGCAAAAACCTAATTACTTTAAAGAATATACCAAATGTGTGGCAGTTGTTCTGTAACTAGTTACTGCCAAAAGTTATGTACATTATGCTACACAATTACGCTAAAAGAATTCTGGCACACATGAGTTTATAGTTTGTATACATGCTGTATAGGGGAAGTTAATAACTGACTACCTTCGTCTTATCTCGTATATGTCCGGTGTCAGCATGGGTATGGTAGTTAGTAGACCAATAATATACATGCCCAACTTGAACTTAGTTTTTATTTTATCTGATTTTGCACATGTGTTTTGTGTCTATCGAAGGCAATTTCTTAATAAATATTAAGAAATTTAATGACTTTACAAATAGATACAGTTAGCATGCAATGTTATTGTTTCTGTGGCTGGCGTTATCTAGGTTCTAGATTAAACCTAAAGAACAGCGTTCCTGCACATCATTCGAATACTGATGTTTTTATTTATTGTACAATGAAAATAATGTAATAATCATGGACAATTACCATCTTAGGATGATAACTGAAGAAAGGTTAAGTAAGGGGGCAACTTTGAAAACTTTTATTTGCGGCAAACTATCCACAAACTCCAACTTTGATACATATGTTGGCCACTGGAAGGTAAACATTTTAGTCTAAGACTACGTTCTATTTACAACTAGACTGCAATCAGTGTTCCGTCCAACGCACATCGCTCAGAAGCATTTTTGTTTCATAAAGGAATTTATATGATTTTATTGCAATAAAATGTAAGATAATAGAAAAATAAAACTCTTGTTTTAGAGCAACATCACGATTTAAATGCGGATGAGTCGTTAATTGTTTCAGATAATTTGGGGTACTGATGTAAAATGAAAATCATCACATTGACTTCGGCAGACAAAGTCGATAACAGCAACGTATAGCGTGACATGTTAATAAGGTCTGTTGTTGAAACTAAGTCACAACAATGAACGAAAGAATAACTTGAACCTGTGAGAAAATAAAAAAAAAAAACTGAGGAAATATAGATGAAGCAGAAACTGTGCTTATAATATTAGAATTGTTAATGACATTAAATATATAATTGTATGCTATTAAAATCAATATTGAAAGAAAAATTGTAAATTATTATATGGAAGGCGTATTATGTGTTGATCTGTA
>JAECUM010038640.1:0-43996 GCA_016617855.1 Megalonaias nervosa | reverse complement strand
CGAAAACATGCCTTTATGTGCTTTATTTACCCGTTTTCCTAATTGTTACTAACTATATATATGTTAAATTGTTCTTTTGAATAGTACTATTATCTATTTTATTTTAGCTGTCATATTTTATTTTTCGACTCTAAACGCTTGTGATCAACCTAAGGAGGATATATACGTAGACAATAAAGCTATACATATAAATCTATACCTAGATTTTGATACAATCGATCAAGCAGTCGGTTTTGTTATTGACGGCTTGACGCAGTTCTATAGTCTTAGTATTTTGGAATCTACACACTACATGCTAGCTAAAAATTTTATGGTACTTTTCAACGTTACTAAGGCAGACAAAATTGTTGGGGATTATAGTTTTGAAGCTCATGTGACATAGAACTATATCAATTTAAGTTTCGATTCAGTCAATGTGGTATCTAATTTTCATAGTTATTTCAAAGGAACGGTTGAGTACATAAATCCTTGGTAATCAAATATCGGATTCATGATACGTGACACAAATTATTTCACGAGCTCAGTCATTGCTTAAAGCAGATTATAAACAGTGCTTCCTAAATAGATGTCAACAATTGAGAGACCCAAAGAACAGATCTAGGTCCTGTATATGAATATCATAAAGTTTCTTTGCATAATATCACTCTTATTCAAATCTTTACTTACTCTCATAAGTATGCTGTGCGGAGAGTTATGCACCCGAGTCCCTGTTAAATGTTCCTGTTATCGGCCCGAATCACATACTGAGGTGCATCGAGTACACACATACTAATATCATTAAACTATCTCTGTGCGCAGCAGGAAGTTGAAAAGCTGTCCAGTTTCGTTTGCCGATCTACCTGCATTCATACTAGAAAACATGCGGAAGGGTAAACGAAATATCAACAGGTGAAGAAAAGTCGGCTCCTTATATTGTATTTTGTAATTTACAGTTATATTGCATTTTGTAATTTATAGGTGTCTTATTATGTCAAAGATGTTGGTGGTTCTGCAAAACAAATACTATTTAACCTGTTTTGACAAGCAATAAACGCTGTTGTTAAGATTTCACTAGAACATAATTCACCGCGTAACTTTGAAGCCAGTAATGCAAAGGTCTTATTCCCTGTTCGTATAGGGAAATGTATTACACTATGGTAATCTTTTAAGAAGAAGCTGGAAATGTGCATAAACAGGTACGTTCCTTTTGTATAGTGAATTATATATATATATATATATATATATATATATATATATATATATATATATATATATATATATATATTAATACGCAGTGGATAGGTCTGTAGAAATTCATGCTTTACGAAAAATATTTGTTTAGTTTAGGAAACTTTTGCAGTCGTTCTTTTCTGTGACATTATTCATATCTCAGACTTCTGTATAAAATAAATCGTCACGATACAACGTGGTTATTTTTGATCACGTTATGAACTGCGCAATCACGAATTTATATTCGGATTGCTCCTGAATGAATATTCTTCACTGACTATTCTCAATTAACGTCAGCAATAACCTCTCCAAGGTATAAACATGGATGTATACCACCTTAGACAATTTGGGTTCAGCAATATTCTGGCATGTTTCAAATGGTTTAAGATGTTCAATGTTTTCCAGATTGTTGCATATTCTAAAGATTTAAACGCATACATGGTTGTTTATTATTTATGCGTGATGTATCAGATCCACATCGTATTTGCAAATATGGATGAATGTAATATCGGTCTCTGATTTGGTTGTGTTATCTCGTTTGCAATAAACAGTCGTCAGAAGGACACGGTTTAGGACCTAATACGGTTATAAAACTAGCACTGGCGTCCCATCTTTTGGAATATAGTACTCATGGAAAACGTCGAGAATTTCTTATGATAAACATGAAAACGATTGGTTCATTTTTACCTGTGTTGAGGATCTGTTCGTGTACTGTCTACAGTTGGCAAGAAATTTTGTAAGAGTAATTTAATAGGAAAAATAATGTTTGAAACAATATTGCTCCATAACAAAATGCGGAGAATACATAGTTGTTAACGTTAGTGTAGCTATGGTTATGATGTATCTAGTATGTGATATGACTCCTGACTGACTGAAGTGAAACACTGACAGAGCAGTGGCGGGAACTAACTTTTTGCCATGTTGGAGGCTAGACAGTTTATTTCACCAAATATATAGTACAGTGACATTTTTCATAACGTTAGTAAGAATGGTTTCTGTTTTTTTTTTTGTAAAGTGAATTATTATATCAGCAGAAACATAGCAGAACGTCTATAGAACCGGGAAGTTACGTTTTGGATGCAACAAAGTACACTGGAGTATCCTGATGGAATTTTCAACATGTTCTACTGTGTAGGCAGTCACATCAGGGCATGCCACTACTGTAAATCTGTTCAGGATAATCCCTTCAAATATTGTTCCTTTTGGCTCACGTTGTGTCTAGTTGGGGTGGGTGTGCTCGTGGCAGGGAAGGGTTTAAAACAATGAAATATAACAATATACTGTTCAGTATCTGTCACTTTGTCAAGACCATGTTGATGGTAACGACAAGGTAAAACGTCACATTACTAACATAATACACTACCTTGAAGTTATATATTATGCCATTTTATGATACCGGCTCAGTTAAGTGCCTCTTGTGGGTAATTCCGGATCCACTAGTCCACGTCCGTGACACTAGGGGAGTAAAGCAGAGACGCACTAGTTTACATACTAAATGTCTATTCTAATTCTCGTTAACATTTTTCATAGTTAATGCCAAATCATTGGTTAATCAATTAACCATAGACTTTACTGGTAATTTAATGGAATGCACGTGTGATAGGATTTGGTTCAATGAATAGATACTATTTACGAACATTAGACTCAGTGGGAAGTAGTTGTACCAATGCAAATTCGAAAATAACATAAATTACATGACGTATGAGCGTTTGAATGGTTTAAGGTATCATTGCAAACTCATGGATTTTCTTGGTGTAATAATTGCAACACCATGTAGCTTATTTTTAATGAGAGGGTGTCTTCATATTATTATAAGAAAACGAAGAAATAAAAGGTTACACCGACAGGATGCTTTGTTGGAGAGATAATCCGAATGAAAATATAGATCAACAGCAATATTTCGTGTTCTTGTCATTTGCAGGAAAAGACGATGAGCTTGTGAATAATTAAATATACCCTGAACTAGAAATATTTTTGAGAGACAAATTTGGCAATAATGGCAATTTGGTATGCACAGGTGACACTTTACCCCTGGCCGTTGGATTGCCGAAGTGATTGATTGGTGTCTGAGTAGATATGATGTGTTTATCATGGTAGTAACACCGCATTTCCTCCAAAGTGAGTGGTGTAAATACGAAGTACTGTTGGCCACGCAGAAAAAGAAATTCAAGATTAAAAGATTCCATCAGTGCTGAAAGACATTTTAAAATTGTGCACGCGTGCAACATGGTGATCACAGGATGGTCAGTTTTTCATCAAACCCGAGTGGAGAAGGATTTGTGAATGTTACGTATCGGCTCGTTTAAAGTAACAAAGAAAAGAGCGAAGACAAGCTTTGTAAGTTTTAACAAAAATATTTTATTTCCCTAGAAAACACGGTGAAAAGGTAAACATATGAAACAAGACTTACGATTTACGAAGAAGATCCAAAAATTTGTTCTAAAGTTGTGAAAACACATAAGTCCTGTGAATAAACAGTTCTAAATTGATATAGTATGAATCTCAGTTCCGTTCCAAGATGGTGGATGATGATGTCAGACGAAAGTTAACACAATGTCCAGAATTTTTGTTGTGAATCACAATTTGTATTGTCCTGTTTCAATTTAGAAATAATTTCAGCAAATGTCTTTGTCCAAAGCCAATAGTGTAGTTCTCCAGGGAAAATTATTATTTAGAAGGTAGACGAAGTACAGTTACCACCACTAACAAAACATGTCGTTCTACACATGGAATACCTTTCTTAAGGTATTATAAACTCTATAAGACGTTATGATGTGATTCTCGACTATGACTGACTATTTCTTACAGGTAACTGAGTATTTAAACTGTATGAGAACGTCATTTCATGTACACATGCATGAAGAACACGTGTGATTTCGAAATCACTACAATGCGTAAACAAGTATAATTATAAATGACCTCGGTCACAGCCAATCATTTACATAGCTACTTCTGACTGTTTACTTGATACGATAAACTATCATACAAAAATCGTGCCTACGCGAGTCACATTTACGTTTTAAATAAATACAATGTTTCTAACACTATTAGACCCTGCAAACATAATCATCATCATAATAATAATTACATTTAATGATATAAAAATAAAATAAAAATGAAATAAAGAATTAGAAAGAATCCAAATTTTAACACTCATGTAATTTAACTACAGGGTCGTAACAGTGAAGGAATGATCAAAGGTTCCGTCAAAACTGCAAACGATAGTGAAGAGGAAGACAAAGTCTGATTATTTGTGAAGGTCCCCGTCCCTGTCCTGTGAACAGCAAACCTACCTCACTTTTAGCAGACAATACAATTAAAACTTTAAGGTAGCATCTCATGAGCTATTGGATATCTCAAACTTTAAGCATATGTATTTTATTTTATTCTAGGTGAAACGATGTCAATAAAAATATTTTAAAAAATGCCATAGAAAATTAGTATGTATAACAAGTCAAAGGGATATAAACACGCGGGAAGTGTATTGAAGCTATAGACATGTAGCTTTGAAAAAAATAACCAAAATAACCAATAGGAAAGACATTTGTCAGAAGATTGATTCTAAATGAACCAGTATGGCACAGATAAATGGATTTATTAGTATACCCGGTTCTTGAGGGAGGCCATCCGTGTTGAGTGACCTATATTTTCTGTGACAAACGAGAGAGGAAAAAAAACTACTACAAGCAAACATGATACAAAGCAAATGGAAAGTAAAAAAGCAAAACAGTTTATGCCCACACCTTTGTGGAGTAGGAAAATAAATGCAATGATGCATCTCTTTACATGATCAGCGGTGTTATAGAGTGTTGTTTTTAGGGATCATACGGTTAAACAGAATACCGTATCGACCAATGTATATAGACTTCGTGGAAGAATTAAAAAAAAATGAAGAAAAATTATACCCACGGAGAAACTGATTTTGGACCGATCTTTCCTCTGAGTTTGTTTTAGTTTCGTGAATTACCACACGAAGAGTACAATTTTGCCGTCTTGTTGTTAATCTGTAGAGGATTTATAGCTCATATACGTTTAATGTTCGAACTATGTTCGTGTGAGATAGCTTTATGCGATGGGAAACGAGCAACGTATCAGCAACTCAGCGATTGCATAATGCCTACCTCCTACCACTATATTAGTTACGCTATGTGGGGTCGAATATATGCATCATTTTACAACCTCAGAACCCACAATAGACATTTATGAAATAGTGAATACAGTATTAGTGCTTTTTATCACATGTCCAAAGAAGTGACTAATCGAATGTAAGGGATCGTATTGAAGAGGTAATTGGTCCAATACATAACACAGTAGAGATGGGTAGAGATTGAGAATATTTCATGATTATATGAGATAATGATATGTAAAGAGATATGATGTAGCTGCAGGAAAGGGAACATTGAATGTGGTATGTAATGCATTTACTCATGTCCTACCGTGTGATAACCTGTAACTAGATCTGAGAACAAAAGTTCCCTTAGACTGCCCTAAAGGAACAGGGAAATATTGGGTAATGTTAACATGTACCGGAAGTTACCTACAAATCAACATGAACATATGGGTTGGATGCTGTTATTTTATTATTGGACAAATTTATTTGCAAAAAGACCAAGCAATACTGGAATTATACTCTGTGATATTCGCTTGGAAACATGTTAATCAACCAGAATTAGAGTTTCTTCAATAATCTGTAATGCACCCAGAACAAATGATTAGGAGGTAATTTAGATCGGAGGATCATTGCACATTCATGCTCACGTTATTTACAGCCCGTTTTCTATTAGAATTTATTCGAAACTAAATACCATACTCGACACAAAATCATAACCAAGATTTGAAAATCATTCTTATAAAACTGACAGCGTGCAGTGTATTTCAAGATTATGTTACAATATAATTTGGAAGGTGACATCGAATATTATGCATGTGTGTTAAATATCTTCGCGACCCCTACAGGTTCATATCAGGTTAAAATCATGCACTTCGGCTTGTTCAATGCCTGCCGACTTGCTGTTATCTCATATGTAATATCTTAATAGGCATGCCAAACTTCGATTTTCCGTTCCTGATATTTGTGTATATATGCACATATAGGAAAGGAAGATTGGTTCGAGACATTTTGCATTGAAAATCGTACAGCGAGAACAACTAAGAGTAGTTTCGCATAGTCTAACCTGGAATGGTTGGGGGATGTAGTGAAAAAAAAAAAAAAAATAAAAAATAAAAAAATATAAAAAAAACAAAAAAAATAAAAGAGACACGGTCGATGCCTTGATCGAATAGTAGCATGCAATGGGAAATTTGTTCCGTATATCGCCAGTATAGCTTCTTATTTCGTCCTTGAGATGAATCACCCACTCCTCACCTGTTCGAACGGGAGCTAAATTCACCAATCGATACCGTAACGCATCATAATGGAGGCAATCATGTTCTTTTTGAAGATTCAGGGTCATATCACTTATCCATTTTATCAGTGTGAAAGTGTCATTGTAATTTCCTTTTTTTCGCGTCTCTGGTGATTTACATGTTAGGACCATACTAAAGTGTGCCCACATTTCTTGACTTTAAAATCCGTTTACGCTTATACTTCATGGGGCTGGGCAATCAAGGAGATGTTGCATCGGAGTTTTTAGTTACCTGTAGACTTGGCATGCAGATAAATATTGGCTGACTTTATTGCTGCGTCCCTTATTCAGGTTAGAAAAATACTCAAACAGAGCGTGAATTTATGTATACTTTCAATGTAGAACACGGTGATAATCGTTTGACTTTTAAATAATCACACGAGATTGCTATTGCCACACACGCACAAAACACAAAGACACACACATATAAATATATTCGATAATTGGAATTCTCCTGGATGAACTGGTTGTGTGTGTGTGTGTGTGTGTGTGTGTGATTAGATTTTTAACGTAGCTTTACCAATTTTTCAGTCGTATCGCTACAATGCCTGCAGTGTGACAGTTTATAGTGATGTCTAGCACTGGGGCTTCATGCCGAAGACATGTGACATGATGTTCCACCCAGTCACATTATCCTCACACCAGGCCGGCCAGCCTTACCACTAACCTCTTAAAGCTGAGCGCCAAGCGAGGTAGCTGTTAGTGCCATTTTTGAAAGTCTTTGGTATGACTCGGTCGGGGTTCGAACCCGCGACCTCCCGCATCCGAGGCGGACGCTCTAACCACTAGGCCACCGCAGCGGTTGAACTGGTTAAGGTGTAACCTGGCCTAGTTCATAGCACTGCATGAACCACTCCTGTAGCCTAGGAGTTAGTAGGTCCGCATCGGATGCGGGGATCACGTGTTCGAATTCCAACCGAGTCATACCAAAGACATATCAAACAAAGTTACTATTAGCTGCCTCGCTAGGCGCTCAGCATCAAGAGTTAGTGTTCGGACTATTAAAGAGAGACATGGTGAGATCAGATATTACAAACTGAAAATATTCCAGCCTAGCCTAACGTTAGGTACATGCAATTTGCATCAATTATCTATGACCTATTTTACCGATACAAATATTTTACCGATGCAAATGGTACTAGCAGCTGCAACGCTTGGCACCCAGCATTAAGATGTTAGTATTAGGATTCGTTGGCTCAGTATCAGGATAATGTTTATGGGTGCGACATCGTGCTACATATCTGCAAGATGATGCTTCAGTGTTAGTCGTCGCTGCAAACTGCCACACTGTAGACATGTAGCGATATGACTGAAAAATTGTTCAAGCTACGTTAAAAGTCGAATTCGCACACACACATACACACACACATAGCAATGATTGCGCAAAGGATGCCACAGTGTACGTAAATATTTTGAAGAGTGACTTGTGTTGTTACCTGTTCCATTGTAGTTGTTTATCACAACAGGGCTCATCTGTTCATGAACTATTTGTTCATTTACCTTTACCTGCAGATTGTATTACCTTAATCCGTTCTGTTATACTGACGTATTTCATTAATGTTGCGTCTCATTTATCCACAACGCAAATTTGATGTCTATTAATGGTTTTAAATACAAATAATATTCACTATCTCTCATGCGGGTATGAACATCAAATACTATCTATCAAAATATGACTTTTTTTTTTGATGAGCAAGGTAATTCATCAGGTGGACCATATTTACGCGCTCCTTATATATTTACACTTATGCACAGTACTCTAGTTGAGTAAGGAACATGTTCATTATCAAAACCTCCGATTCTCCTGATACCAGGAAGATTTGTTCGAGAAACTTTTCATTAATAACCCTACGGCGATAACAACCAAGAGTAATTTCGCATAATCTAACCTGGAATGGTTGGGAGATGTAGTGAGAAGGGCAGACTAATTATAATACCAATCGTACCAAAGTAAAGCGAGTAGGTGCATATCTACGAAAAAAAAAAAAAAAAAAGGGCAACGCTCGATACCTTCTTGGAATAGTGTTACGTTATAGGAAATTTGTTCCGAATATCGCCAGTATAGCTAATTCCTTCGTCCTTGCGATGAATCACCCATTGCTCACCTATTGGAACGGGAGCGAAATTCACCAATCGATACCGTAACGCTTCATAATGGAGGCAATCATGTTCTTTTGCAGATTCAGGGTCATATCACTTATCCATTTTATCAGTGTGAAAGTGTCATAGTAATTTCTTTTTTATCGCGTCTCCGGTGATTTACATGTTAGGATAATACTCAAGTGTACTCACATTTCTTGACTTTTAAATCCGCTTACGCTCATACTTCATGGGGCTGGGCAATCAAGGAGATGTTGCATCGGAGTTTTAGCTACCTGTAGAGTTGATTTGCAGATAAATTGGTTGAATCAGGTTAGACACATACTCAAACAGAGCTTGAATTTATGCATACGTTCAATGTAGAACACGGTGATAATCGTTAGACTTATAAATAATCACACAAGATTGCTATTTCCACACACGCACAAAACACAAACACACACACATATAAATATATTCGATAATTGGAATTCTCCTGGATGAACTGGTTTAGTGTGTGTGTGTGTGTGTGTGTGTGTGTGTGTGTGTGTGTGTGATTAGATTTTTAACGTAACATTAACAATTTTTCAGTCGTATCGCTACGATGCCTGCATTGTGACAGTTTATAGTGATGTCTAGCACTGGGGCATCATGTCGAAGACATGTGACATGATGTTCCACCCAGTCACATTATCCTAACGCCAGGCCGACCAGCCTTACCAGTATCCTCTTAATGCTGAGCGCCAAGCGAGGTAGCTGTTAGTGTCATTTTTGTAAGTCTTTGGCATGACTCGACCCCCCGACCTCCCGCATCCGAGGCGGACGCTCTAACCACTAGGCCACCGCAGCGGTTGAACTGGTTAAGGTATAACTAGGCCTTGTTCATAGCACTGCATGAACCACTCCTGTAGCCTAGGAGTTAGAAAGTCCGCATCGGATACGGGCATCGCGTGTTCGAATTTCGACCGAGTCATACTAAAGACATATCAAACAAGTTACTAATATCTGCCTCGCTAGGCGCTCAGCATTAAGAGTTAGTGTTTGGAGTATTAAAGAGAGACATGGTGAGATCAGATATTACAAACTGAAAATATTCCAGCCTAGCCTAACGTTAAGTACATGCAATTTGCATCAATTATCTATGACCCATTTTACCGATACAAATAGTTTACCGATACAAATGGTACTAGCAGCTGCAACGCTTGGCATTCATCATTAAGATGTTAGTGTTAGTAGTCGCTGGTCCAGTATCAGGATTATGGGTGCGACATCGTGCTACATGTCTGCAAGGTGATGCTTCAGTTCTAGACGTCGCTGCAAACTGCCACACTGTAGACATGTAGCGATATGACTGAAAAATTGTCCACGCTACGTTAAAAATCCAAATCGCACACACACACACACACATACACACACACACACACACACATAAACACACATATCAATGATTGCGCAAAGTATGCCATAGTGTACGTAAAATATTTTGAAGACTGGCTTGTGTTGTTACCTGTTCCATTGTAGTTGCTTATCACAATAGGGCTCATCTGTTCATGAACAACTTGCTCATTTACCTTTAACTGCAGATCGTATTACCTTAATACGTTCTGTTATACTGACGTATTTCATTAATATTGCGTCAAATACTATCTATCAAAATATGATTTACATTGATTGATGGGCAAGGTAATTCATCAGGTGGACCATATGTACGGGTTGCTTATATATTTATACTTATGCACAATACTCTATATGAGTAAGTAACATGTTCATCATCAAAACCTCCGATTCTCCTGATACCAGATCGACCGGTCCAAATAGCAACCTCTTAATGCTGAACTCCAAGCGAGTCAGCTGTCATGGCCATTTCTATAGGTAAAGTAAATAATATATAATTTATGTAAATGCATATCATTCACATTATGCTAGGATAGAACATTTTTCAATTTGTAATATGTCGTCTGATTCTGTCTCTTTACTTGTGTGATAACAAATATACGCAATGAATCCATAACTATTTCGACCTTTTGCTTATCCAGCCCACGAGTTCAGAATATGGAATGATTTGGAACCCTGTTACATAATGTTATCGTTTGAACATCGTGATACAAATCTTATAACAGCAGGCTCATATACTCTTAGTAAATTGGAAAACGACAAAGTTTGAGCGGTTCATAATTATATTAATTAAAAATAAAAAATATGGGGACAACCGTGATCAAATGACACCGCATGAATATAATTTGAGTCGTCTCTTGATCGTCCTATGTCACATTGTCTGTTGTCAGCGGCACCTTTAGTATCCTTGTAAAACATCATTAAAGGTCCAGGTGATCTTAAGTAGTCATCACTGTATCTTCCAAGACCAATATTGTTGTGGCGACGTCAACGTTTTGCGTACAGCCTCCTATGTTCATTCCGTCGATGAGGTATGTAGCACCATTGAATAACGCCATAACTCCATTATTAACAAAGCAACTCTGACATCAGCTACATAATTTGTATCATCGGTCTTTACGATTGTACCTTCAATTTCGAGAAATGCTTCAGACGGTAGAAAATAATTACTTGTCTCATGAACTTGCAATTCAATTCTTCCTCGTTCGTCAGGTGCACGATAATTGCATACGTAATATTAATAATTTCGCACTGATTCATCCTTGAGCATTGCCTCATCCATGTCAAATGCTTGAACAGATACACGTTTAAACAGTTTACTATGTTTGGTATCGTCTAACATAAAGACCACTACCCGCTATCAAACTTGCAGTTATATGTTTGTTCTTTTTCTGACACAGGTACACCAGCCAACTCTGCTAATTTTTTATTTGCAGCTTGATTTATTATTGTACTATTATTTGCAGACATAACTTCAGTGCTGGGTAATTTTATTGGCTGAGGTTGGATCGCTGGCAATCTGCGTTTTAATTGTGCTAGTATATCCCTGATTATTGCGAATGCTTTTCTAGCAACATCACCAACAGCACCAATATCTTTATCACGAACAACGTCAGTAGCTTTCATTCCCAGCTGCTTTTGGGATTATCCTTCTGAATAGGTCCTAAACAATATCACCGAGATCATCACCATAGATCGCTTTATATGTTGATTATCATGAATTTATCAACCTAACCATGATCGGTCCAGGTTGAGCATTATGTTTGATCATATTGTTATCTAATTGCATACCCTTAATCACTGCAATAATCATCAACGATTTCATCAATGAGGGACCGATACATATTAATGTCCATGATGCCTCCCGAAAATAATCTCTGACAGATAGTAGCTGCCTTATTAATAATTTCTGGGGAGTTATTGCCGGCTCGTGTTCCGCCAATCAGAATTTCTAGTCGCTCAACATCGGAAATGACGTTATTGGGACAAAAGGTATCAAGACCACTTCCTTGAGTGGCAATACCACTTCCAGTGTCACCATGGTCAGGATTTGCATCGAACCATCTTTCTTTTTCCTTACATGTTGTTTCGTCTGCTTTTGTCTTACTTGTTCTTGAAAGTGTTTTCCTATTTTGTTTAGCTTCTTTAAGTTGCAACTTCATATCTTCTCCTTTTCGTTTTCATTGTCGTTCTCCTTGTTCAATATATCTACTGTATGGTTAAAAATACTAAACTGATTAACATCTTCTTCAGATCTGATCCGCGGAATATTTGCAGCGATGTGATATACATTCTTAACCCAACTGGCAGATTTCAGAGTTTTAACATATTCGGGTTTTACATACCTATCTCTATCACGATATCCAAACGAGGCAATTTTAATTATTTGTTTTGGGCCATTAATAGCGGCAATGCCTTGAGGCGTAGATTTACCTGTAATGTTAGTCCTAACTTTAGGCTGAGACGGCGGCTGAACTTCAGGTTGTGGCAGAACTTCAGGTTGAGGTTGAACTTCAGATTGTGGTTCAGGAGCTCTAGTTGCTTGAAGAAGGTCAACAATATGAAGAGGTAATGTCTCAAGAGCGTTTCTTGCTGCATTAGTTGCTGTAACAATTTTCTTCTCTGGTTCAACAATTGGTTTAAATAACCGTTCCACCTGAGACTCCTGACGCGTTTGTAATTGTTGCTTTAGGTAATCACGGACGGGGAGATATTTCTTATATGCCTCTAGTCGCTGTCGAGCTACTTTAGCTGTACGATATTCCATGATGAGCGTAGGATCGCTCATTATTATTGATATGATAACGATTTAATTACGTAACCTAACCGCGTCGTTAAAGCAGCAAAGAGGGGACGACCAACAGTGAATGTTCCGGGTCGGTAAATAACCCTGTAGAGCCTCGGTTTAGAATTATTGACGCTTCGATCTTAATTTTCGTAGGAAAGATTTATGCTTAAAAAATGTTCTGCTCTAAAAAGTGGTCTGTTCTCCCTCCCCTACTTTAGTGGTATTGACACTTGTCTGTTCTTTTGAAAAGGAAGCTACATTTTTAAAAATGGACTGCTCTAAAACAGTGGTCTGTTCACCCTTCCTGCAGCTCCGGCAAGTAGCTTTACGCCCAGATATGTAAGTGTGATTGTGTACTGATCGGAATATGTATGCGAATCGTGGATAACAAAGTACAATAAGGCACACACAATGCAGCATGCAACTCAAATGGAGTTCAGGCATAACAATCGTTCAGACGGAAATCGTCAGTAGAGAGACTAAATACTTTCAAAATGAAACTAAAACCAGACGAACTTATTTAATAAAATATTTCAAATAAAAGCCATTAGATTAAAATATACAGTTATCGTGTCAGAAAATAATTGAAAATATTTAGCGCCATGGGAATAGTTTATCCCCCGGCACTTGTCAATAAATTTAAAAGAATGTAAACATGACGAGTTTTAATATTTAAACGTCATATTACAGCTCTATCAAGGTTTTACATATTAAAGCCTGTCTTGGTTAAAGCATTATCAGAGTGTTGAAATTATAATATTATGCACACATATATAGCAAGCATAAGGAGGTACTGCTATTTTTAAGTGAAGCCTTTTAAGCTCTATTTGGATGGTTCTATTAACGAAAGGTCACTGCGGGTGCATAAAAGTCGGCAAATAAATATATAAACTTTCATTCTGACCTGATGTTTACTGACAAAAGTGGAGAACATTTAAGTTGCAGAAGAATGTAATAATCGTTATGATGTGGTATAAAAGTTTTAAAGAATTTTTGAATTTCTTTGTTTACGGACAATTAAAGATGTTACTGCAATGTTTAAAAGGCTCTATAGAAAATTGTGAAACACAGTTCCATTCTTATGGGCAGTGTTTACATCACTAAAACGAACACATTCAATAACTTACATAAACATGGAATGTCTTAATATATAAGGATTATATCCGCGGTACACATTCGTATTGCACCTGACTCAATTGAATCGGTGTGGCTTAAAATGTATAGTCAGCGCAGGAGATGCATACAACTGATTATTAACTTTTTAAACATGGACAGTTAACATTAATTTACTACACACACACACACACACACACACACACACACACACACACACACACACAAACATCCATATATATATATATATATATATATATATATATATATATATATATATATATATATAGATGCTAAGTGTAGGCAAGTATCTTATGTTCGATTATAGGATATTAAAATTAGTATAATTGATTTCTAGGCTGTTTAACTTTTCTTGGGTGGAGTTGTTTACCGGTATAAGTATCAATTTCAAGGAAGCATGCTGCTTTTGAAATGGTTTTCATTCCTGTTTGAATAATTTACTCATCAAAACATCGACAGAATTGTAAGTGTCTTCTTTATCCTTTTACCCAACATAAATAGGGAGGTCGAACGAGCTTAACTTTGAATCAAAACGAATGATAACAACACGTGAGTAGGTTGAGAGAGAGAAGTCGATTGTGTCTGCAACAGTTGTAATCTGTAACGCTTTACGTTCAACAAATAGAGATAAATCATAACATGAATAGTTCATGCACACCATACGGGTTTTTGAGGTAGTTTTCCTGAATATTTTAAGAAATCCTTCCTCTGTGCTCAGTCGATAATTGCTAAGAATATTAATTTACAATGCAGATATTACACTGATTCAAAGTCGATAAACTGTACATAAAATGTAAAGAAATAAGGATATAATTAAAGGGAAGTAATTGTTGTCATTACTTTAACATTTACATATCAGAAACAGGTATGCAGGATTGTAATTAGCTCGTCGGAATACAAGTATGAGGCAGAAATTGCATATTGGTATCCCATCTTTAAATTTTGAATGGTTATGACATGTTGCCCTAATCACACACATGCACATACAAATATGACATTTTCTTTTATTTATGTTATTCCTAAATTACGCTAATAAATAATACATATCTCATATGTTAGTAATGTACTTCGTATCATAAACACAACTTACTTTCTCCTTTCGACTATATACTCACATGCCAGATCTCTGAGGAAGATATATATGGGAACAAAACTGCATGGAAGGTTTCTATAGAATGATTGGTAAATTCACACCCGTATTTCAACGAAGCTCTGTATTGTTAGGACTGTGAAATGTACCTGTTTACACACAATGTTGTAGGTACATTTTATCTTTGCTTTCAAAGGTACTGAGGCAGATAATATTCATGTTGATAATACATTCTAGAAGCTCATTCATGCTAGAACCATTTAAATGTTAAGTTTTGTTTAGATCTTTTCGTCATTAACTGCCCGGATCTAGTTTACCTCATTAATGATTTAAGTACTAGGTTTCTAATAAAGACATAAAATGCACGAATACTCGGCATCAACTTATTGATGAATTCAGCCACAGCGTAAAGTAAGTTTTGCCAAGACGGTCAAACTGTGACTAAGATATTTAGTGCCTTTTGTATATGGAGATCATGACGATATACTGTACTTTGTCTCTCATAAACATATTTACCATATTTATTGACTCAGTGTTACATCATGTTGACTATTTAAAATGTAAAAAGTTATCCCGTTATTGTCCCCACGTGAATAATAAGGTCCTGTTTGTGGTCATGTAATAAACAAAATAATGTGTTAATATCTATATGGGTTGCGTAAACGACACATTATTTATCAGTTATATTTTCTAATATTTGTTCTTTGCATATAAGGAGACACAATCAATGATTTATAAGAATGAGTAAGTAGGTGTACATTGGTTTAATATACTATATTTAGAATTTAAAGGTGATCGTCTCATGACCATGATAAGGATGGTACATGGCCTGCAGAACCTTTCTTATTTGTACCTAGTAAACAGGAAGTAAACTCTAATTGGCATTAGTTGGCATTACCTTACTCTTAATTTTGATGCCAAAAATGCACAAGCCTTCTTCTTTCTTGGCATACGAAACTAAGTTACAATATGGTAATATTTCTGAAGTAGTTGGAACTTTTCCAAAACCAGTAGTTTGCTAATGTGGACTGTATGAATATAGACATAGCTAGATAGGTGTACGAAAGACTTCCTTGATTTGTCCGATGTTTTGAATCACAGATTCACACATTTCCGTGTAAAATCAATATGAAATTGTTTGTGGACGAATTCATATTTCCGAGGCTGCTATAAGATAAAATTTATCGTCGATATTTGTATTGGACAAGATTCTAAGCTCAACGTAGTTGGAACATATGAATAAACAGGTAAGAATTCTTTAAGATAAGACGTTTGCATACTGGATATTTAATCTGGACTGCTGTATAATCTTTACGAGCTGTCAACAATGTGTATTAAAGTTTCACTTGATTCAATGCTATTCATTGATTATTACAACTAATGTCAGCAATAATTTGTAAGCTTTCGTATATATTTAGTGAAATCTATTTCCACATATTTCTTATTTATCGGTATTTAAAAGTTATAATATTGATTTCATTTCATACAGTTCAATACTGTTTATCGTACAATGTTACATACGAAATTGTTGAATATTTGAAAATTTTATATGTAATCAATATTTAGTAACAAAAATGTATTGCTGTAAACATGCTTACTGATATCGTTAGAATGGCATTGGTGGTCATTAGATTGGCATTAGTCATTCTTTTAGTTGTACTGACATTGGTCAGATACGAGTCATTTTGAAAGTGACGTATGATTTAAATTCGTATAAATTCGGCTAGTTACTGAATACTCTATATTATTCATTAACATCAATCAAGTAAGTCTGTGACTATTTACATCCATGACTAAGATTTCGGTTTGTTCTTGTACGTACAGTTACACCTTAATAAACCATCCAACCACCTAAGTGTATACTTTCAAATGCAATTTCAAACAAAATGATTCGACTTTGTAAAGTATATGGCAATAATTGACATGAACAAAGAATGAACGGCACTACATATTTTAGTGTTCTTTTATGTAGTCCGAGATGGACAATAAAGCTAATATCTGAGATCTTGGATCTGAAAGGAATGCTGAGCTGAAAAGGCTGCCGTACACCATCCAAATAACCCATCTTACTCAAAATGGTGTTAGATGTACAGCATACAAAAGGAAACAAACTTTGTCCTTATTTTATGCGGATGTAGTGTAGATTATTTAGAACAGCGTATAACCGGAACTGGAACCACAAATACACAAACTTTTAATCGACAGCATTTCTGTCATGATGGAAAGTCATCAGCAAATTAGCGTAACCAAGGTACAAAGTTTAATCTTTGCAGGTGTAATCTTGAGAATATAAAGTGGTAGTTGTATTTGAAAAGTCTCAAAGTGCCAGTTCAAAAAGGACAACACAAAACATGAAACTATGTCCACCTAACTTTTATCATCATATAAAATCTCAAAAGGTGAAAACACGCATCCAAATTTGGGATGCACCTAAATGTGGTCACTTGATCAGCCATTGATGATATGCGTTAGCAACATGCGTGTCCTGAAAATTTAAGGTCATAATACGATCATTATGTTTGATAGTTCGTGTATATTTCGTGATCTGTTTCTTAAATGTACATTATTGAATATAGTCTGATGTAATTTGGAATGAACCTGTTGCCAATCTAATATTATAAATGGCTACCACAGCGGTCATCCATAAAATCCTGTTAATTTATTTTTTGCTCTCGTTCTCAATGGATGGTCATATCAACAGTTGTATCCTTTGTAGAGATTTATTATGAATTCTGGTTTAGATTTATTAATGAATCCCATTCCGTCCCAAATGAAAATATATTTTATTTATTTGACGACTATATCGACCGTACGTTTCGTCGATTTTCTTCCGGAAGTGAAAAAGGTTGCGATGGAGTTTCACCCATTAGATGTGATATAAAGTCTGGTTGGTCTTACATGAACTTGGTACAACTAATACGTACTGTACAACCACCACAACGGCCATAAACTGTGGACGACAGCCATGACAAAATAACGTTCTCAATTTACTTACATTACATGTACCAACTGGGACATCCGTGTATTGCATAGCTAGTATTTCAGCTAATAGAAATCTCCGGTTTTGGCATAATGCATAACTAACTGACAGCAAGAAAAGTTCATGCTCTGGTTATGTATGGATCACCACTTCCATTTCGTTTTCGCAGCTTACCAGACGAAGCGCTCTATATCTTGTTTTTTGATGTTCTTAGGGTGAGTTATCGTTAGCAACTGTGTTTTCATTATTCTAAAAGACTCAGTTGGTTCCTTGAAATGAGATTTGTAGCATTGTGATAGGTTAGAAATTGAGCCACTATTTAAGTATGTGCATGTTTAAATCTCGCATTGTTTAACTATAACATACTTAAGATATCAAAAGTTCACGGAAATATCTTTTTAAATATGAACATAGACTGTTTCTAATTAACATCTGATATACTATAATCTTTGGTAGTAATGATATACTGTTACGCTGTCTAGAATTATATATATATATATATATATATATATATATATATATATTATCAGTTCTGCAAAGCAACGCTAAATTACTGTTATGTTATGATTCATAAATCACGTGATATATTTATAATATTGTATATTTGTCCTAAAGTGATTTAGCCTGAAAGAGTGCAAATGTGTCGATTTCCTTTCAACGGTATCTATTCATTCATTTATTTACAATGTAATGCTCTTTTTGCATGTATACACATGTTATCTCTCAACGTCCCAAATAATGTGGTCTGACAGAGCGAATAACGTACATATGTTAGTGCAATTCAAAATACCTCTGAATTTCAATTGCAAACTGGCCATTGCAGAATTGCACTGTACAGCATGAGAATTTGAATAATATGTTGGATATTTATGTTCCAATTTGCGCGTCAAAATTCTTAGAAGGCATGGCATCAATGTTATCTATACCAGATCTTTGCAAGGTAGAAACATAAATTATGGCGAGAAGTCTTACAAAACGAACGTAAGAATTTACCTATGAATAGTCTTAGAACTTTACAAACTGCAGGAAATGCAACGAAGAGTCTTTGAACACATCCTGGATTTTTTAAATAGCTAAAATATGGCAAAAGTTGCATTTATACCTCAAGGAACACATGACAAACTAGAACCATAACATTATCATTCTGGTATTTTTGTCAACAATATTCACACAAGCAAAAAATAAACCGTACAAATTATACGCAGGAAGAAGCGAAACTTTCTTTGCACATTGATTGCGTTCATTCTCTATTCTGCTTTCCAGCGATAACAAATGGTATCATGTAAGTATCTTTACTCATAAACTTCATACTTCGTTCTCATATATCGCAGTGCTACTCATTACACACAATCAGCTATTTAAAAGTGTAAATTATGAGTTAGATTTTATATTTGGACATGCTGCCCTGTCTTCAACTATTTGTGCTCCAAACGCAGAGACGACCCCTTGTTTAATTGAACTTCATAGCATTGTCTTACTTCTTCGTCGCAAAGTGGCATCAGGCCAACCTCCATCACGATCCTACCACGGTCCTACCCTGTCCACATGCACCTTACAATGCTATACTTATTTACAAGATACATATAACATTAAATCACATTATACTGACACAAACAACATAGAAAAACTACCAAAAACGAAATATCATACATCTCCTCAAACCAAAACAAGCAGCGTACAAATAACCGAACCTAACTGCATAATTTGTCACAAGTATAAAATAAAAAGAGACGGGATAAGTAAAACAGAAACACTTGTGAACAGAAACAAAATTACTTGAGGAAAGACATAAAACAGTACAGATGGCCTACTAAATCACGTGTAGTTTTAAAAACCAAGCTGCATACGGAGATTCAGCCTCATAAAATGCTGCTTAAACTCTATGTTTACTTTCATCAGAATGGAAACAAGTTTCCGGTTAAGCAATTTGTACAAAAATAAAATTTTAAGCGTTTTATGTTCACATAACCTTTATCTTCACACTATACAAATGGAACTTTTTCGCCTTATGAAATTTCAAAAGCATGTTTTTTAAATACTATGCAAGAAACTGAATGTTTAATGTACGATACTGGTGTTGCTGATAATACAGCAATACTATAAAAGAATGTCTACATCCTACACACTTTGGGTCTTAAATGATAAACATTGGCTTCATATTTTAGTCTCAAGACGCAAACATGCGTAGATCATTGAGTATGTGAGAACATTATTTTTGTAAAATATGTAGAAAGTGGTTTCAATACCATACTTATCTTTATTACAGAATCTATATTTTATTAGGAGAGATTAAACCACGCGATTATTATTGCGAGAAACATTGTTGTCTTCTGATAATTTCAGCATACATAAGGTATCAGACAAAAGAAACAATGACAGTAATTGTGATCATTTAAAAAAAAGTCCTCAGATGACACACTAGCATGCAGGATTTCAATTAGCACTTCGGAAACCAACGATGACGCGGAGGTTGCATACAACCAACCAATCTCTAAATTTTGGAAGATTATATGTTACATTACCCGCGCTCATGCACATAGAAATAGGACTTTTCCTTGATTTCCAGTAATTCCTAATTTACGCTAATAAACAAATAATATCTGTTGGTCATGTTATTCTTATGACAAACACGACCTGCTTTCTCCTTTCTTGTTCAACTATACGAATATAGGAAGTTATGTACGGGAACCAAAACTTATACCTATAGAATGATTCGTAATTTGACAACCGTGTTACGACGGAGCGCTGTATTCTTAGGAATGTGAAATTTACCTGTTTACAGATAACAGCGTAGTTACATTTTATCTTAGCTTTGAAAAGTACTGATTCAATTATTATTTGTGTTGATAATAAATGCTAAGTTTCTTTTAGATCTTTATGTTATCAGGTCAAGTTTGTGTCATTAGCGATATTAAGTAATAGCTTTCTAATAAAGACATCATATATATGAATACTCGGTATCAACGATTTGATATCCTTAGCAAATGCTTGAAGGAGTTTTTATCAAGACGCGCAAACTTGAATAAGATATCTAGTGCCTTTTGTATACGGAGCTCTTGATGATCCAAAGTACTTTGTATATAATATACATATGTACCGCATTTTTTACCTCAGCGACTGTTGTCTGTGTAAAATACAATAAATCCCTTTATCAAAACCAGGCAAATAATAAGGTGCATCGAGTACACATGTAATAATCAACATAGTATGTTTATATTTATGTACGTTATGTAAAGCAGACGAAAAAAAAAAACAGTATTGTTTTCTAATATTTCTTCATTTACAGTAGACACAAGCAATGAATTGCAAGTACACATTCGTTGGCTTAGTATACTATATTTAAAATTTAACGGTGATCGTCTTATAACTGTGCTAAAGATGATACATGGTCTGCAAAAACGTCTACATCTGTACGTGGAAAGTTTAAGGTTCACAACACACATTCACACATTTACGTCTACAATCAATATGCGGTTGTGGTTTAGATTATTAGAACAGCGAATAAATTAAACTTTTAAACACTAATGCACGAACTTTGAAACGACATCAATTTCTACGTAATGGAAGTTAATCAGCAATCACATATACACTAACGTCAAACATTATTAATTTATTGCTCTTGTTCTGAGCGGATGGTCATATCAACACATGTATCTTTTAAAGAGATTGATTATGAATGCAGTAAATAAATGAAACTTTTAACCACTAATACACGAACTTTGAAAAGACAGCAATTCCCACTCAATGGAAGTTCATCAGCAATCAAGCGTACACTAACGTACAATGTTCAGTCGTTTTCCTGCAACTTCGATCGATCTGAGAAACACATCAACTGTGCTTAGTATACTAACAGTATGGGCACGATAATGGACTTGTTGTTCTGTGTTTTCCCACATCCAACCAATGCATAACATAAATCGCATGGAATTTGTTATGGCGATTTGCACAATGCGATCGATATTAGGCGTATTAGGGTCTTTGTTATCAGTGCAGGACGCATTTTAGCATGTTACTGAAACATTTTGGCATTAACAGCACCCGTAGATGGTAGATTTGACTTTCATCTTTCGTTGTACTGCATCAAAATTGATAGTGTTTTGACCAGGCCTGGGCATGATTGTGCGCTATGGTTTTCACAGATATCATTATGATAACATTCGTGACTAGTATGCAGATCGTTAAATACATGCAACGTTAGCAACGTTGATTTGATTCTGATGCCACGAGATGGTTCTTATTTTCCAAGGCAGACAACTTTGCATTTGCTGCTTCCCGACCACCATGAAGCTTCTTATATATATATATATATATATATATATATATATATATATATATATATATATATATATATATAAATTCAATAAACTGGCCACGAACAGTGCAAAACTAGTATCGAACTGAGCGTTTTAGACTCTAAAGGCAGATACAAAACATAGACAAGACAAACAAATCAAACAGAAAAACCGTAGTGTTTCCAGAACTTTACATGGCTGTTTCCACAGGAAGTAAACCTTTAAATGTATTATGTTTCAACCAGTTTATATCAACTTGCTGCGGGTACTGGAAAATATTTATACTAACCTAGAAATCGATGAGCCATAACGACATCTATTATTTTGTTCACACTTATGCAAGCGAAAATTACATCCCGGATGTATCATTGTTATAGTAGCAATTGTGGGTTAGTTCGATACTAGTTTTGCACTGTTCGTTGTCACTTTTTTGAATTTATCTTAATCAATCCTTGACACACGTGATCCTTGCTGGATCTAGTGCACTTGAAAGGATTGTTATTCGCCATATGATTTGTATTCTTTATATATATATATATATATATATATATATATATATATATATATATATATATATATATATATATATATATATATTCCTCTTTCCATACACTTGCCTTTCTGAGTGCAGCACTCTATGCAGGATCGTTTGTCGTTTCAACACTCATTGCAGACTAGAGTAAGTAGCATGAAGGGCCTCGTTTGGCTGCATTGGCTCTCTTTAGAGGCATTTCCACCCAGACAAGATTCAACCAACCGTGACTGAGTCACAAAGGTGCATGCTTGTGGACTGTCAAACTTTAAAGGGAACAACAGACAATGCACATATATGGGTTAAATTGTCATTGTGGGTAACAATGTGGAAGGGTGCAAGGGCTGCAAAGTGGGCTAGTGCGACCAAAGCCCCGAGACTCATACTACATAAAGTGTGTGTGTGTGTGTGTGTGTGATTTTAAAGTAGCTTTAAATATTTTCGGTCATATCACTACGATGTCAGCAGTGTGACAGTTTATTATGATGTCTACCAGCCGAGCAGACATATAGCACATGCCTCACCCAGTGATATTATCCTGACACCAGTCCGACCAGCCCTAACACTAATCTCTTAATGATGAGCTCCTAGCGAGGCAGCTGTTTGTACTATTTGTATACGTCTTTGGTATGACTCACCCGGGGTTCGAACCCACGACCTCTAGCATCCGAGGTGGAAGCTCTAACAACTAGGCCACTGGAGCGGTCTCCTACATAAAGAAAGCAATATGAAAAAGCACAATTAACTAGTCAGGGAAGACAATGAATTTACCAGCGCAGTTTGCCAATGCACATACGAAATTTGAAATACCTTTGGCCTTACTGCCACTTCCATACACTAAAATTGTGGTTGAAACAACACACACAGGTAGATCGGATGCTGGGGACACAGCCGATTCTACTAGACCTTCTGGCTTGACCTAAATAAATTTTAAGTTGCATAAGAGAGAAATAATAAGTTCGACTCTAACAGTTGTTTCATTTGATTTTTTCCATCAATAAACATTATAAATGTTAACATACCATGAATGGAAGTAGATTCTTGTGAATTATTAATGTGTATATAATCCAGAAATTATATGAAATTAGGAGCAGTTTGCACGCTGTTACTTTCATAAAAAGCATTAATTTTCTCACCCATGCGACAGAGGAATCTAGCTGTTTTGCTAACCTTTTCTTTTCTCAGTCCAGTCATCTCATACCAGTCATCTCAGTCAAGGTGTCCACGCGCTAGGGCCTACTTTAAAAAAAAAAACAAACAAAAAAAAAACAAAAAAACCTTTGTTGTTCTCTGCTATGCCTGATGTAGTTGTTCTAAAATCAAACAACAACAACAACAACAACAACAACAAACAAACAAATATATAACAAATCAACATAGTAACTTAAGGACTCTCCATCTTTTGAGAAAACGCCATATGAAAAATTTCGAGAGAGACAGACACATGCACGCACACGATGTTGAACTTTGTGGTATTATGATAGTTCGTTCTACAAAGCATGGTCAGTTTTATCCTATCTGCAAGCGTGACTCAGAACATTTTCAGGTCAGCGTCATTAAATGTAGCTAAAGCTACCTAACTAGTTTTAAATACTTCGTGTGAAGCAAAGTATATACTGTTAGCTACATTTTAATGACACTGACCTGAAAATTGACTGTGCTACAGACAGGATGAAATTCTCAATGCTGTGCGAAATGCACTATGACAGAAAACACGGATCTATGCACATAGCCTATAGACCTATACACTTCATAGTCTTCCAACGCTCTTAACAACTACATAAAACTTAGTAACAGCCAGAAATGTGTTATGTCAAATATGCTTTATCCTATTTTTGTTAAGAATCTCCATTGCGCCCCAGTTGTATAAAAAATGTACCTAAAATATTTAACGACAAATAATGCACTTACCAGCCAGAAGGAATCATTTATCCGTCAACACATTAATCCATAATGAAATGTCACTGTAACACTTGCTATATTTCCAAGACAGAAAAATAAATTTTCAAAGAATCAGTGAACTTGAAAGTTTAGCACATGGTTATCCGCTGGGGTCCATATTTGTAGCGTCTTTTATACACGGTGGTACTTTTACAATCAATATTAATTGCAACACAAGTATATCACAAACAGTTTCACCTCCTCTAAAGATAGTGATAGTGAAACGAATCTCTAATTACCCGCGAATAACCCAAGCACGGACACTCATGCTACATGCATTTATACTACAACAGAGCTGTGGGCTGAGTACAGTTTCATTACGTACAATATAATTTTCTAAATTGGTACTAATGAAAATGAAACATTTTCTTGTAATAAATATTAACTATTTATTGTTAATTTCATATAACATCCATATATTAAATGTGATAATATCTAAAAACTATGCAACGTTTAATGTTATTATTTTGTTTCAACTCACGCATAAAAACTGTGTACTTCAGATGACACGTCACGCCACAGTCCTCATTAGCATATATTTATTAATGCACCGCATGTAAACATTGGTGCGTGAACTATATTGCACAAGGGAGGAGTTCTTTCTTACTTTAAAGGATAATATTGGGTGAGAAAAATAATCTATGTTGGGGTTTGGACAGAGACAAGATATTAACTATTTTACACAGAAGAGAAGAGATCTAAGCTGAATGCACGTAATAAAAATTAAAATGCTTGTGTCTTGTTTAATAAAGATGTTGCAGTCTTCTCCTGTCCTAAGACGTTGTGTCGTCTGTCATTCCATCATACCAGTCTGTCATTCCATCATACCAGTTTGTCATTCCATCATACCAGTCGGTCATTCCATCATACCAGCCTGCACGTTACTTTGATGACAGAAAATAAGTTATATAGAAAATGCAAAATATGAGTTAGTAAAATATGAGTTAGATTTCAACTGTAGATACGTAGAAAGAAGATCTATTTCGCTGACGTCTGCTTGGACCGATGTATATAGAAAAGGTAACGGGTATGCTCTATGTATCCACGGAATATGCTTGAATTAATGTTGCGATATGGGTGTCAGTTAATGACTACATCATGAGAAGAAAAATCCCAAATTACAGTATTAACCTTCAGAAAATGGTACCCTTATGTCATCGGTTTGAACATCTCATTGAGCCATCATTTACGTTATATTATATTTTGTATGTCAATTCTTCACATAGCTGTAGCATTGTACTGGCTGTAGTTTAACATCAATTCCCATTTGATAGTGCAACAGATTCATATTCCATCAGCGGTTAAATTTAACGTACCATGCGCAGATTTAAGAACCATTGACATATGACAAAAATCACACCCTGATGAAATGTATTTAATTGTTACATTTTCCTACGCCAGAGTACAATAAGTTGAGCATTGTTACTGGTCTGAAATGGTCGCATAAAAAAATAAGAAAAAAAACAAAAAAAACCAAAACATGCGCATAATGTACAACTCATACGTTCATCTTCTGATGCTGCACGGTTATTTATACACACATTTGTTGAGTTCTTTTTAACCACCGAGTAATAAACTTTACAATTGTTCACGTTCATTTGCTTCGTTATATTAATACGTCCCCTGATGAGAAGCATATAAAGAATGAAACCATACCAACAGTTTGCTAACAGCATCGTTATAAATTATAAATGGTTGGGTACATATGGCACATTAACGTTTTCTTACACATGCATTTATATTTTATCTAATTTACACGTTGTTTAGGTCTACGAGAAGTGGCCCTTTAATCCGAAATTAAATGTATTTATATTATTTCGTATGCTTTCATTAACAAAATGGAATTGCAATGTTACAGGTCATGGTACATACAAAACAAGCAAAAATTATAGTTGTCACTTTCTGAAATCCCTTCAAACTACACTTATGTTTTTCTTATATTGCTTCCTGAAATGATGCTTATGGAATATGTAATTTCAGGCGTAATACTATTTTTTTTTTTTTTTTAGTAGCTTCCCTAGATCATAGATTTTGTTTTTCTTAAGAGTCAATCTATGATAAAAAAAATGTTATTTTTGTTTGTACGCTTTATTTTGTTGTTGTCCGCTTTACAGAATAGATTTAAGTGTAATTCAAAATGAATGTAAACAATTGGTCAATGCCGGAATAGCATCATCTAAATGCGTATTACAAGTATATATGATGGAAAGTACGTTTCTTCCATTAATCCTGAAAAGATATATTTCACTATATCTTGGACAATTACTAAATGCGATAACTGTAACTCACTTACTACGTGTTCGTGTTGTGTGAAGGAAAGCTTCGCGTCTAAATAAAGAGGATAACTTTGGCGCAAATAGGATAAATGACACTAGAATACAAAAAAATTGTATAAATACGAATGAATATCATTATCGTGTGGGATCAAGAATTTTACTTACTACTCTACGGAGATTTGAACAAGAGACCCCAGATAAACGGCACCCACCGCCTGTCCTTTGGGCACGGGACATCTGTATCACCGTTTGCCATGCACGCATCAGCAGGAAATGATGTTACATAGTCGGTGGTAACATCAGATACACCCACATGTCGACCTAAAAATTACTTCTCATCTCTACATAGTCATTTAGGAGGCCGCGTTCGAATCTCCGCACAGTAAGAATTTAAATATCTAACCTGAATGATCATGATACGTGTATACATGTATATACAGGGACCGTGTTCCTGTTTGTTGAGTATCTTGCAGGGCAAATATCAACATCTAAAAGTACTTGGGTTGTCGTTAAGAGAGAGAGAGAGAGAGAGAGAGAGAGAGAGAGAGAGAGAGAGAGAGAGAGAGAGAGAGAGAGAGAGAATAACTTTGACGAAAATCTTGTATTTATGTGAACTTGCACAATTAAGAAACCTTGCTCTTTCCTTGTGAGGTTATGAAAATATAGCTGAATTAAAATTACATCCGGTGACATGAATAAATGCTACTTTTTCTTTTTGGCTGGTAATGATGATATTGTGCTTTCACTGAATTCACGTTATCATAACTTAATTGTTCTCAAAGAAAATTGGATCATTCAAATATCCAATTTTTCCGCTGTGAAAGCAGTCATTGAAATTCGTGGTATTGCTAAATTTTCAAAGGGAAATATCTAGACTTATAATAGAAGTATCTTGCTTAGGCCATATGCTGTTTGATACACCGCTTGTACCCATGACTATCATAACATGACACATTTCAATTTTTATGAAAGATGAAACGCTTTATTAATGGTTCTGGATGTATAGCCAATATTTATAATTTTCAGATCCAAAATGTTCCGGCCATTGTGCAGTATTCTGTTCATCATTGGTAGTTTTTACACCTGCAGACCGGAACTTCAACGATGTCCTTCTGACTGCACATGCAATACAGACAAAATTGACGGGAAGCTTAGCGTTTCATGCGAGTTCAGTGACCAAAATTCCGGATCTGGTCATTCCCCTTTTCCAATCATATTGCCAAACAACACATGGTCATTTTACTTTAATGGCATGAAAGGAGAGTATGTATATCCACAGTCACTTATATCATTTGCAGATGTCAGTTGGGGACAAGTCAAAGAACTCACCCTGCGAAATGTAATCTTTTTTGAATTTAACAAATTCAGACTAATTGGCCTCTCAAGACTGAGAGTTCTACGCATGCCAGGGACGTTAAAAAGCATACCATATCCTGACGCATTTCTTTTGACGCCAAACATAGAAGTTCTGGACCTCAGCCACAATCTTTGGTTGCCGCTGAAAAGTGTTGTTGCAGCCTTAAATAAAACTCTTCCCAATTTAAAATATTTGGATCTCGGGTACGTGCAAAATGGATTAAGTGAACCGTTTATTTTGGATAAAGATTTCGCAATGGCTATTGAAGACAAGCCTCTAATTACTCTCAATGTGAGCAACACTAAAATATCCTTATTCAATGATGGACTCACTTCTAAATCGATCCGATACCTAAACTTATCATATACTTCTGGCTCATGGTTTGTCCATAATCCAAACCACAATCTGTTTCCCAATCTGGAGGAAATTGATATTTCCTACACCACATTCTCTGCTGCGAAAGAATATTTTATACAACCAAACTCGCATATCCGTCAGGAGGTTTCCTGTTTTCGATTTTTGTCATCAACAAAGCGATTCATTCTAAATAACATAAGGATGACATACCCAATTTACCTTTACGACTTTAACGTGGAGTTTAATTGTAGTACCATTGGTGTTGAGGAAGTCTATATTCGTAATTCGGACATTCGATGGTTAAACGTTACAACAAATATTATACTTTTCAGTCTGAAAATTATCAATCTTGAAGAAAATTATCTGGAATATTTGTCTCCCGAGGTCATGAAAAAGGCTCCAAATTTGCGAGAGATTTATCTCGCACGAAACATATTGTCAGGGATGGTAGATCTAGGAAATCTCTTTGAAGGTAATACAGAATTGGAAATCGTAGATCTTTCTCAGAACCGGCTTACATCCATACCATCGACTATGTTCGCTTCAACTCCAAGTCTTTCAACTTTACGACTGCAAGGAAATGCATTATCCATTTTCCATTGTTCTATGGAGAAGTTGCATAACCTTAAGCTATTGGACTTGAGAGACAATATGCTCAAATACGTCTCTAGAGATACAATCAGTGGATTAGTGCATACTGGTATTGACCAAGCACGATGGAGGAATACTGTGTTTGATAAAATCACATATATGAGAAACGAAAGTGAAAGTTTACCGCAGAAGAATAGTACGGTTTTATTACTCAAACCAATGGTTAATCAATTAACCATAGACCTTACTGGTAATTTAATGGAATGCACGTGTGATAGGATTTGGTTCAACGAATGGATAATATTCACGAATATTATACTCAGTGGCAAGCAGTTGTACCAATGCAAATTCGAAAATAGCATAAATTACATGACGAATGAGCTTTTGAATGATTTAAGGTATCATTGCAAACTCATGGATTTTCTTGGTGTAATTATTGCAACACCATGTAGTTTATTTCTAATGATAGTGTGTCTGTATATTATTATAAGAAAACGCAGAAATAATAAGAAAATGTTACACCGACAGGAAGCGTTGTTGGAGAGATACAATCAGAATGAAAATATAGATCAACAGCGATATTTCGTGTTCTTGTCATTTTCGGGAAGGGACGATGAGCTTGTGAATAATTACATATACCCTGAACTAGAAATATTTTTGAGAGACAAATTTGGCAATAATGGCAATTTGATATGCACAGGTGACACACACTTTACCCCTGGCCGTTGGATTGCCGAAGAGATTGATAGGTGTTTGAATAGATGTGATGTGTTTATCATGGTAGTAACACCACATTTCCTCCAAAGTGAGTGGTGTAAATACGAAGTACTGTTGGCCAAGCAGAAAAAGAAATTCAAGATTTTGCTTGTCAGTGAAGAGGTCTACCAGCAAAAGATTCCATCGGTGCTAAAAGACATGTTAAAATTGTGCACGCGTGCAACATGGCGATTACAGGATGGTCAGTTTTTCATCAAACCCGAGTGGAGAAGGATTTGTGAAGGAATTATCAAAGGTTCCGTCAAAACTGGAAACGATAGTGAAGAGGAAGACGCAGTCTGATTTTTTGTGAAGGTCCCCGTCCCTGTCCTGCGAATAGCAAACCTACCTCTCTTTTGGCAGGCAATCCAATTAAATCTTTAAGGTAGCATCTCGTGAGCTGTTAAATATCACAAACTTTAAGCATATGCATTTTATTTTATTCGAAGTGTAACGATGAAAATAAAATTATTTAAAAAAAATGCCAGAGAAAATTAGTATATATACAAAGTCAAAGGGATATAAACACGTCGGAAGTGCATTGAAACTATGGACATGTAGCTTTGAATAAATTAATCAAAATAGGCAGTATTAAAGATGTTTGCCAGAAGATCGATTCTAATGATTATATATGATAATGATATGTCAAGACGCATGATGTAGCTGTAGGAAAGGCAGCATTGAATGCGGTATGTTCTGCAGTCACTGATGTGAAACCGTGTGATAAACTGTAAATAGATCTGAGAACAAAAGTTCCCCTTGACTGCCCTAAAGGTACAGGAAAATATTGTGTAATGTTAACATGTACTGGAAGTTACCTATAAATCAACATCAATAAATGGGGGTGGAGGCTGTTATTTCATTATTACACAAATTTTTTTTTGGGAAAAAGACCAAGAAATTCTGGAATTATGCTGTGAGATATTCAATTGAAAACATGCTAATCAACCAGAATTATAGGTTCAACAATAATCTGTAATGCACCCAGAACAAATGATGAGGATGTAATTTAGATCTGAGGATGACTGCACATTCATGCTCACCGTATTTATAGCCCTTTTCTATTAGAATTATTCGAAAATAAATAACATACTCGACTCATAATCATAGCCAAACACGAAAATGATGCTTATAAAACTGAGAGCGTGCAGTGTATTTCAAGATTATGTTACAATAGGATTTGGAAGGTGACGTTGAATATTATACATGAGTGATAAATGTCTGTGACCCCTTCAGGTTCATATACGGTTAAAATCTTGCACATCTGTTTGATCGATGCCTGCCCGACATGCTGTTACCTCATATGTAATATCTTAATAGGCATGTCAAACTTTGATTTTTGCGTTCCTGATATTTGTGTATATATGCACATATAGGAAAGGAACATTGGTTCAAGCAGCAGGCAGGGCGAACAGACAACTTGTTTTCCTGGCCTTATTTTAAAAAAAATAAAGGTTCCTACAGGGGCTGAAAAAATAATGTCAATAACGCTAAACCGAACCTTCTAACTTTTATTATTACCATATAGTTTGAAAAAACGAATAATAAATCGTTTGGTTTAGCTCATTTTTATTATTTTATTTTTGACTTTTTGTTTTTTATGTTATAATGCGTTTAGTTTACTCGCGGGTCAATTAATTTTGTCGGCCACCCTGCCTGCTGCTGTAATTAACCAAAGATTTTATCCGAACCTATACGATATCTAGATCTTGGGTCATGTAGATTTATTGTAATAAATCCAAAAGGAACAGCTTGTGCTTGAGCAAAAAAGTTTTTAAATTTAATCATATCTATATCCCCTGAACACCAAGTATAATAAATATTCTGTAAAGTATAATTATCTATTCCATTAAATACAACTAAAATATTGCAGTTGTCTCTGATCACCTTCGGTATTTATGTATAACGCTGAGTGACGTATATAACGTCTGTATTTTTGTGTCTACCTCTGGAAAATATTCTAGCTGGATTTGTCTGTTTATCCAACATAACATCATCGTACACCATTAAATTATTAATAAATCCATCTAGATCATCTACAGATGGGGCCGCATCAATATCGGTAATAAAGTCAACAACATCATCACCGTCTTCATTCAGCAATTTCGCTTTTTCATTAAAATCTTTAAGTACTTTATAACAGTGTTGATCATCTACAGATGGTGCTACTAAATACAGTTTACTCCATTTTAACCATCGCATTATTAAATTTAATAATAGTTGTGTTTTACCTGATCCAGATGGCCCTATTATAATCATCCTTATCGAATTTGGTAGTGCTGGATGATGCTTCACTGGCTCCTGTTTTCGTGTCGCCGAAAAGTCAATTATATCCATATAATAAATAATATGGATCTATATTGTGTTCGATGTAGAGCGTCTACACCCACTGCTGAATTAACTACAATAACAACAAAAAATAAACGACGTGCTCTGACGGGCAAATGTGTAAAATGTGGCACGAAAAAATACAAATTTGTCAAAACAAAGACAGGTGGAGATATAGCCGCTTTATTAGGAAAATTACCAGGAACTCCGTGGGCTAAATACCCCGGTGAGAAACATCTTCCTGGATACAATTATTGCGGCCCCGGAACTCGACTTGATATCCGACTTGATAATCAAGATCAACCAAGATCAGGAGAGTATCCAATAAATAAGACTGATCAAGCGTGTCATGTTCATGACGTTGCGTATAAAAGTAAAGATTTACAACAAAGGCATCTCACAGATGTAAAATTGATTCATGCGTTAAATTCTATACCAAATAAATCTGTCAGAGAAAAACTCGCTAGTTTTCTAGTAAAATCTGCCATGAAAGGTAAAATGATGTTAGGGGCTGGTAATTAATTATATAACTATTATAATGGAGTCCATTTATTATAGCCCAAGAGGATATTGGAGAGGTAGATCAGCTATTAGTAAATTATCTGAAGCAGCAAAAGTCTCACGTTCTGTTGCTGCAGCGTGGTTAGCACGACAGGCAATATGGCAAATTTATCTACCACCACCTAAAAAAATTCAATATGCACATTTTGATGTCAACGTCCCTAATGAGGTTCATCAAGCAGATATTTTATTTTTACCACACGATACC
Source organism: Megalonaias nervosa (assembly GCA_016617855.1). Classification (NCBI taxonomy): domain Eukaryota; kingdom Metazoa; phylum Mollusca; class Bivalvia; order Unionida; family Unionidae; genus Megalonaias; species Megalonaias nervosa. The sequence goes on along the minus strand of JAECUM010038640.1, from coordinate 10,717 downwards.
ATTAAAATTGGTAAACGTCAATCACGCACATACAAATACGCATTAACTGTCGTTGACGTTGCAAGTAGATATAAAGAAGCTGAACCATTATCAATAAAGACAGCGTCTGAAGTTGCATCTGCGTTTGAACGAATTTATCAGCGAGGACCTTTGCGATGGCCACAGTTATTACAGGTTGATCCTGGCAAAGAATTTCTTGGTGCAGTATTATCGTTGATGAAGAAACATAACGTTAAAATCAGACGAGGATATACTGAAATTCATCGTGATCAGGCAATTGTTGAACGATTTAATCGAACATTTGCCGAGCGGTTATTTGGATACCAATATGCAAAAGAAATATCTACTGACTTTAAGTCCGGTGAGAGATCTCGTGAATGGGTTGCAAGGTTACCAAGTGTGATAGCTGCATTAAATAATGAAATTACTCGTTCAACTTCCATGAAGCCTTCTAATGCGATTACAAAAAAATATATACCCCGTAGCGATGACAGACAACAACCTCAACCAGTATTAGGTAATGTAACTGTAATATATTTATATGAACCTGGCGAACTTGAAAAAAAAAAAAAAAGAGCAACTGATCCTATCTGGAGCGTGACTACACATACAATTTCTAGTGTGGTTAGATCCACTGGTAGACCTCCAATCTACAGACTAGATTCTACTGCCCCTCAACGTGGATTTGTACGTGAACAATTACAAGTAATTCCTAAAGACACACAATTACCACCACATACAATTACATAACCAGAACCTCTACGTCGATTGTATTCAAGACAGGTCAGCATCACATTATCACGTGTATGACCAAGATCACTATTAATTCTGTCTACAGTAAATTGTCTTGGATTATTATTCGAATATTGCCATAACATATTACAGTTACAGCTTGCACAATGACTATTCTGTAGTTGTTTTAGTGTTATAATAAAATCAGTATCAATATCAAAGTCACGCTTATTTTTTTTGTCACAACGCTTATAACCGTATAGTTTCTTTCTTATTACGTCATTATTAACAGTCTGATTATTATTTTCTGTAAAACTCATAATAACCCTATGTAGTTGAGATATTCTTCTGACTCTAGAAACTGCGAGATAGAGTAAATTTGACCATTCGATCCGATCATCTATAATCCAGATATTTGTATCGGAAATAGTTAACGCCTGTGATGAGTGAATAGTTATAGCATATCCTAACGTCCACGGTGATTTATTCATATTCAGCGCATTCTCAACAACATTAATATCGACTAAAATAATATTCAAGACAAGATTCTGTATTCCACCACCAGGAATTTCAATATCAATATTCTGTCGTCGAGTATCTGCTGGGCGATAACACAAAGGTACAGGTAGATCTGAAAACTTTTCTTTATGTAACAGAAATAATTTATCCTGTAGTTCGTCCCGAACTATCTTTCTACTTGCAACTATGAAATCTGCGGGATTCCACAAATTTAGAAAATCATTCATAGAAGTCTCTGGAATTACTCCGCGCATTATTTCACATTGTACTCTGTCTGGCTGAAGTCTGATTAACCTTTTAAATTCCTTCAGCGGTTCATCAATAGCTCTATGGTCATCATTTATTTCTTCATAATAATCTACGTTATTCTTCAGCCATTCATGTGGAGACTGACCAATAAAAGGTGGTGGTTGACCATGATCACCACACATTATTACAGCAGTATTTTTCGTCAATAGCCATTCAAGAAATGTTTTTAATATTTCTAACGACACCGTGCATATCTCGTCCCATATAATATATTTAGGTATATATTTCTCACCCATTCGCTCAGGAGTCCATGTGTCTCCACACCATCTACAGAAACTATGATAAGTACACGATTTTACTCCTCGTTCTTTTATTTCTCTGGCTAATTTATGTGTCGGTGTCAAAACAATTATATCTGAATTATTATTCATGAATAATTTAATCACACGTGTTGTTTTACCTGAACCACCGCATCCATTAAGATAAACAGTTTTATGTCTAGCCACAGGATCATATACAGATGGTGCTGATGACTTTGATATTTGATTATTATTTTTGTAATATATTTCCTTAATTTCAACGTCGGCAGATTCAGAATAGCTAAGTATATTTTCTTGTTTTATTCTCCATGACCCCCATTCACCATTACCAAGTAGCGGTTTTAACAAATCTGTATATTTTTTATTTATGTAGAACGAATCCGTGGCGACTCTGACAGCATCACGAGAAAATCTATTTATCATAGACAGTAGATTTATAGAAACATATGTCAAGATCGATGATCTTAAATGAGTAAATTGCGGTGAGTCACCATCAATATAACTCACAATTGTACCTAGTTTGGTTCCGTCTGACAAATAAGCATTACTCCGATTTATAAATGTATTTTTTTCTGTTGTATCAGCAATTATAAAATCGAGTTCAGCATCGTCCATAATCAATCTTGTACAGTGTCTTTTATGATCATATGCTCCTCCTTGAGTAAATTTACCAATTATCTTTCTACCAAGATCTTTTGCAAGTTTCTCATCATGCTCATCTCTGCATTTACGTATATTATTAGTAATTTTAATAATGTCATCTTCATTAAGATTAGGAAATTCTTTCCTGGTATCATCAATATTAAATCTATTTGGTTCTGGTAACCAAACTTGCTTCTGTGGACTATACGATATAATTGCCTCACTCACCTGTAAGGATATTAAAATTCCAACATCGAGCATATATCGCAATAGTACTATTGGAACCCAACATTATTCTGAAAAATGTCTTCCAAACCAAGCATAAGTAATCGGAGGGAGATTTTCTGCAAACTCGAATGATTCTACATGAGCAAATCAGGTTAAGTCAAAATCTGGTAAATGTCCGTTTATCGCAACCCTGGTCATCTCGTGTGATGGATGTCCGAATCTCTTAAAGTATTCAGAACATTCTCCGTATCCAAGAAAACTTCCGGGATAACACGCTACCATATCAACAGATATAACGTCATTATACTTATATTTAGTATTCCACAATCCTCCGTGTCCATATTCTACACAGCTTTTATGGATATCTTCAAGAAATTCCGATCGTGTTGGTTTCCATAAATTTTTCTCCTGAGCAAAGTGAGCCGCTACAGATGGAACTGTAAAACAATTATTTAATAATTGTCTAACTTTGACATCGTCAGGAAGTATATTTCAGCGCAAGATGCTCCATTTCTACATTAAGAGATTCTGTACGGTAAATATCACCATTAGGCCGTACAAACTGATCGTAATAATCATATTCTGAACTTTGAAATAACCAAACGGATACAGGGTCACTTTTACTGATATTTTTGATAAAATCAAATATATGACCATCATAAAATTTAATCGTTCTATCTCGTGGAAATATTGTTACTGCTGAGGTCCACGCATGTGAATTATGATCAATAATATCTATCGGAGCTCCTCTTGATTCATATTTTGGTTTATATAAAATCTCTCCCGTCAGCGTCTTTACTGTTATTGGAAATCTTAATTTCTTTTCTAGATCAGCAACATCTCTGATAGATGCTCCAGTATCTTTAACTGATTCTGCCCATGTATTTATTTTTTTACGCCTTAAATCTGTTAAACCATTACCACGTATCGCGTTTATGAAATGTTCTGTAACTCGTTCAGCTACACAGTTTATTCTTGACTCTGACAATCTCATAGGCTTTAGATTATTGACGTCAGGTTTATTATTAAGCGGATATATTGCGTATACAACTGCAGTAACTGGATATGCACGTTCATAATATAATTTGTCAACACCGGTTAGTATTCCGGGTTTAGATTTATTATTTAAGAGAACAATATTATTTCCTGACTGTATGCGGACTGGATCGCGCTTGTCACGAATAATCCAAGTATATTCTTCTGTATTTACAATAAATTTTATTAAAATAAAATATTTTTGATCATCAAGGTGATTAATAATCATTCTTCCTCGTTTGTCATTCATCATATTAGTAACATTTCCGACTTTGAATGTTGACCATAGATGAGCAGCACCACTATTACGAAATTCCTTTTTGGCTTCACGAATACGTTCGGTTACATCCTCATCCGTTAAAGTTAGATCTTGCATCAAAGTACTAAATTTATATTCTGATAGTCTGTCAAGATCGAATCTAGCTCTTTTAGGTTCAATTGCAGATAATTCGTTCATATAATTAAGACAAATATTTAAATTAAAATTTTAGTATATATAATGCTTGAAACAAAAAACAAATGTGCTTGGCTCAAAATTGGATATACTTCTCCTTGTAATAAATCGTGCGTGAATGAATTCGCTACTACCATATGCAAAATATCAAAAATGGAAGTACAGGACCAATACCGTGTGTGCAATGCGGTGTTGGAGTCAGAGGAAAAACTCAATTGTGTCTAAAATGTGGCGGAAAAAAATACAGGGAACTAAAACGATATTATGACAAAAAAAAAATAAGACTTCGTCAGGTAAATCTCCTATAAAAACCGTAGAAGATTATCTGACAAGATTTCAAAACAATGATTTAGACAAATAATATTATATATATAAATGGAGCAAAAAGAATTTGTAAAACATCCAATAATAAAAATTATGAAGCATCCCGAGATGGTGTGATCAGAAACTGCAGATTGAAAAAAATCAGTCGGTAGTCTTGATAAATTTGGTTACTTTACATTTAATACGTGAGAAATAAACATTATTATTCACATAAATTCATATTCGAATGTCATTTTGGGATCGTCAAAAATGGACTTGTAGTTGATCACATTGATGGAGATCCCAAAAATAATCGGTTATCTAACCTGCAGGCTATTACACAAAGTCAGAATTCTGCACGTGGAAATACTGGAAAATGTATAGTATTTAAAAAGAGAGCTATTAAATCCATAAATACAGAAACAGACCAAGAAATAACTTTTCCATCAATGTATGCGGCTGCAAAACATTTTAGCATACATCCACGATCGGTACAACATGCAGCTGATCATATACAAAAATCAGCATATTCATTCAAATACGATCAGTCGATAATATTTGAATATATCTAACTCTGTCTTCCTAATAAATAAATTGTATATAGTTCGACTCTTTATTTTGCCATGGGTACCTTCACCGTCGCTGCTCTCAGTGTCACTTTCATTTTTGACAGAATCAAATAATATAATCTTTCTTAATTGCATTACACGATTGTCCACAATCTTCTTTTTCTCGTATTCACGAGATAGTTCGGATCTGATATTTTTGAACGAACGTGCAAGAGGCGCAAATAGCTTTACCTGCTTTTCATTTACCATTGCCAAGGATTCTAACATAGACTGATAAATTAATTTTACGAATTTATAATTGGATGGTAATGTGTATTTATTGTCAATTTTTCTTTGTTTTAATATTTCATAATCACATAATATTTTCTCAGGATCAAGATTATCAGAGAGATTTATTCCATTATTTTTTAGTTTTTTAATAGCAGAAATAATATTATTAATATTTTCTTGGTTCATTATATAATAATTATTTCTTTAAAATAAAAAAATAATATCAGTCTCTGAATAATTATTTAAAAAAATGTAGTCCCCATAACCCCATGTGAACCCCTATGTTGCCATATGACATCCTAGCAGGATCAGAAGGTCAGGGGACTGTTTTTTGAGGATGATTGTATGAACACATAATTGTATCATTATGATTATATATACATATGATTATGATTATGGTTATGATTATATTTTTTGCAGACGGCACAAACATAAACTTGATTCTAAGAACTTAATTCTAAGGACAGCACAACCCCATGTGATCCCCTAAGTTGTCAAACAACATCTTAGCAGGATCAGAGGTTACATGTAAACTTATCCTAATGACATATGATTGTATGGTTATGAAATATATACAAATGGTGATGACGGGGGAATCTTGTCTACGTCCAACAGATTTTGTACACTCTCCCCCCATACAAAACCCCGGGGAGTGTAAAAGGCACACCCACCACAAGGATGTATGGTAGGAGAGTGTATTTTGTTTGTTGTGGATTTCGAGGAAATGCTCCGGGTTCCCCCAATTAAATAGCATCCGTCGCCAAATGCAAGATAAAATATCTTTAGCATTTTTGGAGACTCGAACACACGAGAGTCTGCACAACTTCGAACTACGTCTAAACGCCTTACCACTTCGGCCATCGCTCTCTTATCAATAATACAGTTAAATTTAAGTATATATAAAATATTTGCGCTATCTCACAGGACTTGTATTACTAATAGAATGTAGAACTGTACTTCAATTTTTCAAAATTTATAAAATAATTGCACGTATGAGTTATAGTTCGTTAAGGTAACAAACAGACGGACTAATACGCTATACACGTATATACAACTGGGTTTGTACAGGTAACGACGTAGTAGTAAGGGACATAATCGTTCAATTTACTCCGCAGAGAGAGATAGCCGAGTTATCTCGCTTTATTATATATACAATTGCTTTAATCATAGGAATTGATAATTATTCATGTATTTACTCATCAGATTATTTTTTTGCCCCTGATTATTTAATCAGACGTTCTACGAGCGTATATACAAATTAATATTAAGAGACTCTTGTCTTAGATCCAAAATGTTTCCTGCCTGGTCAGTAAGTTTGAAATTTATTCTTGACAATAATGGATTATGTACACGTAGATAAACTGGATTAATTGGCTCAGATACAATTAACCACCCGGGTGGATCTTTAGGACTAAATGTATATAGTATATACCCCTGTTGGGCCTGGTTAGACTTTGAATGATCTACTTGATAACTGTCATCAATTACGTCATATACTAGATTGACTGCGATCGTAGATGTTATATTAACAATACCAGGTGAGATATGGCGACCTCCACCATGTGGATCATTATTATATTTAAGAATAGTTGGTGTAGGTATTAATTTTTTCCATGAATCACAAATTCTTTTAAAATGTTCATCAATAAGATCATTAACTGACTTCTTTAGCTCTTCAGAGTTAAATCCTGGAATTACAAATGTTGGTAGCTGTTGTTCTGTGATTCCATAATATTTAAGAAATACTGTTTTAAATAAACGTTTATAGCTTACTCGCTGAATAGGATCATCTTCATTATCTATATAAGTACTAAGAAATCTATCTACCGGTACGTTTAATGTTTGTTCTCTGTCAACGATAGCCTTATTTACATATTCTAAGTCTGATGCAACCTGATTCAAATGTTGTATTGTCTCAATTATTTGATTTTTTAAGTCATCGTTGTAGGAAGTGCTGATGCTGGAAAATAAATTTCTTAGATCATTAAGTACACGTCCGTGTTCAGATTTAATTGGTCATGATTTTGAGTTAATTTCTTCAACATTAATTGTTGCTATTCTTGTTGTACCTTTACCCCGAACGAAATCTATACAATGATTATACTGTGCATAACCACGATAAGCACCCGGAGTCTCTATAAACGGATAAGTGTTTCGATATTCTGGAGGTTTTATAAAATTTTCAACATTTACGACGAAATCAGATCGTTGCGGTTCTGGTGTTCCTTGATAAACCGGTGGTTCTTCAGGCCATTCTAATACTGATTTAATCGAACTTTGATAAATATCTACAGAATAATCAGGGGAATTTATTTCAATAACCGCAGATAGTGTTGGTTCGTAGACAGTAATTGCTATTTTTGATTCTTTTCCTGTAATAGATTTAATTCTGCGTTGGAACTCATCATTAATCTGCTCTATTTGATAACTGCCCGTTGGAATAGCAACTACTTGCTAATCAGGAGTTCCATCAGGCTTATTCTTATTGGCGAATACTAATGAATTATTTGGCTGTAGTCCACCAAATGGTTTTGATCTAATATTGGGCCAACTATAATAAACTCGCAATTGTGCTAATGCTATTTCTTTTGCAGGAATTGATGTTGGAAAATTGACACTAAACTCAGGATTGGTCGAACTTAACGATATCATAGTAGTTTTTGCCGGAGTCGTATTAGTGACGATCTGCTGAAGTAACTCCCTGTCTGTCATTATTATTATCATTATTATTTAATTCATTAAAATCATTAGCGATCACCTTAAATGCGTCATCATAAGTTTTCATCATCATCGCAAATTCAGTATCGGATATTTCACCATCACTGACACACGAAGAAATGTACAAAGATAGTTTAGAACACGCATCTGCCACTGTATGTAATTTAATCATATAATCGTGCAATTTAGCATTTGTACAAGTATCTATCTTTTTGGCTATAATACCGAGAACTCCAGCAATAGTCGTTGATGCTGAAACAATGATGGTTATAACAGTAGGTGCTGTCATCGTCAATGTTGATAATAATAATCCTGTTCCAGCAATAACAGCAGAAACCGAATAAACAACTACATCAATAACAACTATACGTCTTTTGTATTTTTTTTATTTTCGTGTTATAATAGTCGATAAAATTATTTAGTTTAGTCAGACGCTCACATATCTGATTGCATCTGTAACGTTGAACGTCGATGCGAGATTGAGGTTGATCCATTATTGTTATATTAAGTGACTAATTGCGGTGTTTCAGCTACAAATTCCAAACACCACCAGTAAGACGTTGCGGTTATTGTTTGATCATCTGCTTCCAGTAAAAATATTTCTTCAGCATCCTTATTTAACACTATAGATACAACTCCAGAGAAAGCACCGGCTAAATGACGCCACGAAAATGTTGTAGTATAAATTTTAAACTTTGCAGAGCTGAATATAGATAGTCTATAAACACCAGTAACTTCTGCGGTATATTTAATAGTGTTATTTTGCTGTGACCATGTTGTTAATCCTGATGCTACTGTATATACGATATTTTTAATTTGTCCGTGTGGAAGTTTAATCAGATTAGTTTTTTGAACAATATTAGGTATTCCACTGACAATGTCATTGAGTTTCATGTTAACGTCGGAGAGTTTTATGTCAACGGTTGGTTGTTCCCCAAAAAAATCTTTAATGGTTTTGTTTATATTTCTGCGAAAATTTAAGAACGTTTCTACATGTCTAGAAAAAGTAGCACTAAGTGTAGTAATTTCGTCATTGATTGTTTTTAGAGGAATTTCCTTATCATCGACGTATTTTTTTGTTGCAGCATCAAAATCATATTCCGGTGTTCTAAGATTATTAATACCATTATTATTCATGTTGAGAAATGCACGCATTATACCGCCGTTGGCCAATACGTATTTAGATTCTTGATCGTCGACATATTTCTTTGTTGCGGCGTCTGTATCTGCGACTGGGCTTCCAAGGTCTATAATTTTATTTTGATTCATAATAATTCTATCCCTGAATGAATCACCAGCTTTCTTAATATAATCGTTGACTGACGTACCGGAATCTTGTATTTTACCCTGATCAGTAAAAGTAACTATATTATTAACAACCGCATTAGGAACTCGTATAAGTACATTTGGTAGTTGTATATTACTAGTTTTTAATCGTCCTTCTTTATCCTGAAAGACAACTACTTCGTTTTGATCCACACTGGTTATGTTTAATAAATCATCAATCTCATTTCTGAGCTGATCGAGAGTTGCATATTTAGATAATTCAGCTTGCTGCTGACCTTTACCACGAGAAGATCTTCCGTAAATATCCACCATTATATTTACTAATGTCTGTTTAAATGTGACAACGTAGTATATTCATGTACAGCTTTGTGAGGTGGTTTTGTTGATTTTGATACAGCATCAAGTACGGTAAGTACTTCTCGACCACATATTGGTGGATCAGTTAATGTTTGTGTTGGTAACGTTGAATACCATATTGGAGTACTTTGATCGCCGCTAATATACTTTAAGAATTCTTTTGGTGGAGCTATTCCATATGAATCAAAATAAATAATTCCACGTGGATCAGTTGCATAAGCGACCCAATGCGTGCCAGGTCCAGAGTTTTTATCGAGATTAATAACACCTGTTTCAATATTGTTTGGTTGTTTTGGTAATTGTTCTCTCATGAAAACTCCTCTAAAATGTTTTATTTTTAATTTTTTAGCAGCATCTAGTCAATCAAAATTGGACATAAGAGATATCAGTAAACTGTCCCTGGTAATCTTAGGCCTTTTCCGTACCATGAATGTGGAGTCCCTGGCAATCTTAAACCCCTTCCCTTTTTTTTGATTCCATTTCCTGTTGCTTTCTTTAATGCCATTCCAGCAGCGGTTCCAACAGCTCCTAATGCAGCTGCTTTTGCAACAGCTGGTGCTGCAGCGGCTATTAATGCTGGTATAGCAGCAAGAAGTGGAAATATACCACCCGTCTTAATGATGTCTTTAATGGCATCCGCAGAAAGATTAAGTTTTGTACCTTTATTTGATTTTTTGGCTTCATTGAAATGCCTGAGCTGACGTTCTGTAAGAGATAATTTATTTGAACCGCTCATCTGATCTTTCTTTAGAAATATTTTTAATCCACAGTTATTTTTTGATGCTGATTGTATCCTTTTAATCTGACCAGGAGTCAGACTAACACTAACGTAATTATACGACATTATAATATTGATAAACGATCTAATTATATGTTTTCTACTGGAGCATCAACGATTCTCATTCGTCCACCAACACCTTCAAGTAACATTGATTTATCGCTGAGTATGACAGCAATTGCTCTGTAATTAGGAATATCTACAATATTTCTGTTAACACGAGCTCGAAAATGTATATCGACTACTGACTGTCTGG
>JAECUM010038639.1:0-43315 GCA_016617855.1 Megalonaias nervosa | reverse complement strand
TAGTGCTGAGAAAAGATATGGTCGCGGATAGGGTAAAGGCAACATTCTTCTCGAAATTCTCAGGAAGACAAAATTTTTTAACCAGTCTTTATAGGCACTACAAGATAATATAAAATATGTTGCAAAAACATCTTGAAAATATAAAACAGACAAAAAGGCAAAATCATTAAAATGCAAGGGGAAAATTTTTCTATATAAATTGTGCTAATTTATGAAGTCCCAATAATAGACATTCTCATTTGGAGCCTTCATTAATATATTGCCATCTACTGGAAGGTGTATCAGCTCTGTTCTACTTCCCTAAGCCCACAGAGGGATTCCAAATGATAACTTCACTGGGAATTGTGGGATTTTGACCAGACTTGATGTAGAGTTTGAGAATGATAAGACCTTGAAAGTATTCATTTTTCTTTATCATTATTTAGAGGTGTTATGGTTCCTGATTGCTTAACTTCATTTTTAAATCCTGCAGCTGAACTGCACCATGGATTGTTGGATTTAAAAAGTTTTGAGTATGCAGCTTGATAAAATTTTATATTGATACCTTGAAAGAGTTTGTGAGTTTCATTGTTCCACAACATCATTTCCACGAGTTAATTCCCCTGATAGTCTTCCCTCCAAACATGGGCTTTTCACATCATAGCTTAACAAAGGTTAGTTGGAGTTCAAAGATGGAACATTGTTTACTTTTGACTAAATTCAGCCCTATGTCAGATTTTAATAATACTTTTCTGAATGTATCTTCTGTATCAGTACTGCATATTTTCCACAAGGTTATTAGTGTTTACTGTGTATTTTGATGCAAAATGGTAATAACATCTTTTTGTAGAAAATGTAACACCACATGCATCAGCATTTCATATACAAGTTTTTTGTTTCGTTTGTGTACTAATACGTATATATGCATGTAGCATGAAGGAGTTCATATTCCCTATTTCATTACGTACTGTTCTGAACCAACTGAACATCTTAAAAGAAATAATGATGAAGCATGCTGACAGAGTGGGAACTAAATACCTTTTCCAAGGTTACACTGATGGGATCAACCCTGGCTGGTCTTGGCATGTATCAAACCCAGGACATACACATTGCAGATATTACCTTAGTACAAGCTAAGGTATCCAGTGCAATTTGTTATAGAACTTTATATTGATCGGTGATTGATTGATTGTTTTCCAATGCCATTGCCTGATCTACTTGTTTTTGGTTCTACCAAATATTGTTGGATTCCTACTGAATTTGGCATGTAGCTTTTATTGAATTACATTTCCAGTCTTCTGGGACATCATTTACAGGAATTTTGCTTCCTGACCTAATATCTCCCAACTTCGATGTGCCATAACCTTACCAATTTGATTTCAACCAAATTTATTGTGCAAATTTATATCAATAAGTTCTGAAAATGTATTTGTATGATTATCAGCATTCAACAACATAATTTACAGGAGTTATGTCCCCTGGTTGTCTTTCTGACTTTAGTGAGTGCAGTATTATTTTACCAGGGGTTGTTGAATGTCAACTAAACTTGGTATTCAGCTTTGTTTTTATGAAACTTTGAACGAGTTAGATATCAAGTGGTCTGCAACATCATCTTGAGGAGTTATGGCTTTTAGTTTACCATTTACTTAACTTTGATTAGCATTACTTTACCAAGAATTGTTCTTCAACGTCATTGATCAGAGTTATGGCCCTTGATTGTATATCCTCCTGTCTTGGTTTTCTGTAGAATTCAATTGATTTCTGCAGTATTACTTTAATAAGAATTGTTATTCAACCAAAACTTTAGGAAGCAATTTAAAACTGATATATATATTTAAATGAATTTGATTTCTATTATTGCACAATATCATTGATCAGAGTTATGGCCCTTGAGAATTATGGCCCTTGATTATATCCTCTTGGCTTGGTTTTCTGTAGAATTCAGTACCAAGTATTGTTAGATTTCAGCCAGATTTAACACGCAGCTATTATATGGATGAGACAATGAATTGGTTTGGTTCCACAACCTTGTTTAGAATAGTTCTTGCCCTAGATTAACAATCTTCATAATCCTCATAAACTGGGTTTCTGTGGCATAACATTGCTGTGGAATGTTGAATTTTGACCAGATTTATTATACATTTTGATATTATTGAATCCTTGAATGAATTGGATTTCCACCATTCCACTTCATCATCCAGAAGAGTCACAGCCCCCAAATGCCTGTTTTCCTAACTTTATCTTCACAACTCAAGTCCCTCATTCTAAAGGTGTCATTACTGGGTGTCAATATGGTTTATAGTGAATATTTGCTATCAAGTAAATAATGTTGGTTGCTTTAAATTAGAATGCAGTTGATTGTTTTATATGTGGTGTTCAGGCTAGTGTCTTACTTAAGTACCACAGTCTTGGTGCATCTGAACATATAACTAATGCACTAAATGTCATTAAAAATGGGAAAAATGAAATGAATTAGTGTAGTAATACTTATACTTTGAAGTCAAATGAAACATATTACTGTAAGCCCTTTGTTATGCAGCCATTTCTGATAGATTTAGTTTATTACTGCACTTCCTCATTATAACACTGTCTCTTTGTATCACATGTTGTAGTAAGACCTCATTATAACACTGTCTCTTTGTATCACATGTTGTAGTAAGACCACCTTATAATAAGTACATAGTGTGTATAACTTTAGTACTGAATAATGAAATGGGATACATGACCCTGCCCACCTTGTTACTGGAATTGTTGTTATAATGAGGGCCTTATAGCAGGAACTGTGCTATAATGAATGGCCTTATAACAGGAGCTGTGTTATAATGATGGGCATCATAACAGGAGCTGTGTTATAATGAAGGGCTTTATAACAGAAACTGTTATAAAGAAGGGCCTTATAATAGGAACTTTGTTATAATGAAGGGCCTTAGAACAGGAACTGTGTTATAATGAATGACCTTATAACAGGAATAGTGTTGTAATGAATGGCCTTATAACAGAAACTGTGTTATAATAAATGGCCTTATAGCAGGAACTATGTCATAATGAATGGTCTTACAACAGGATCTGTGTTACAATGAATGGCCTAATAACAGGAACTGTGTTATAACAGGAACTGCATTATGATGAGGGCTTTATAGTGAGAGAATTCTGTATATTTCAGTCATGCTCTCATTTTGCAGTATCAACAGCAGGTGACAGTGTTCATCGTGGGCTTCCAAAATATCTCTAGCCAGAAGATGCAGCTTCTTCAGCAAGTCAACCAGGTGAGTTCATGCATTCTGATATGGTTTTAAAAATTTTCTTGATTGATTTCAATTTCTGGATTTGCATGTCTGGATTGCTGATGTTCTGGATTCTGGTTTCTTTTAATGCTCAGGAATACTGGATTCATATGTCTAAACTGATCTGGAAAGCCTGGTTAATATGCCCATCACTTGTGATAATCACTGCTCCAATTCAGAATGATCCAACTTGATACCCTCTACACTCTTGCTGAGTTTCAAGATACTCCCTACACTCTTGCTGAGTTTCAAGTCAGCTCGGATTTATGTGTTCCTTCTAACAAACATAATGGGATGAGTTTGAAACAGAATTTTAAAAAAAGTTCGGAGATGAATTATGTTTTATGTCTTTATCTTGGTCATCTTGTCAAGCCATTTATTTACCATGGCATAGATTTAGTCTGGTAGACTTCCATATTCTCCACTTTCCAGTGTAAGAAGAACCCAGATGCAACCATCTTGGCCCAAGACTGTATGATTGAAATGTAGAACAAGGTCTGCAGCATTCATTCAGAATAAATTCCTAATGAAAATCATTAATATTGATCTACCAAGATATTAACAACAGCAGATATGGCCATATACTGTCACAGTTGAACTAGACTTCTACATGGTAAATGTGATTGTAACAGTGCCTAAGCAGCCTGTACTGGCAGGTGATGATCTTTTTAAGAACATAGGAAGATTTTGATGACCTTTAAGCGCTCCTGGGTCTGTTAATACCATAAACAAAGACTGTTTTCACATTTGACTTTGTACTTTAAAATGGAGAGCCACCAAGTTCTCTAATTAGCAGTAACTAAATTTAGCCTGTACAGACTGAAATGAGACTATCCACTGTCTCCATTGAAGGTATTTTACAGTTCACCAAAAATAGTAGTTTTCAACCATTAGGCCAAACCAAAATTATACATGTGTTTCCTATTGCACTGTCTTTAACATTAGGGTTGGTAATTAGTGTATATTATGTACTTAGCACTTTATTTACTGGGCTAAACCAGCTCAGTTAGATGCAAAATCAGTTTGGGGAATTTTGTAACAAAATTTTTTTTTAAAAAAACAATCCCTTGGGAAAAAAGTGTTATGGTTGGTAACGAAAAAGAGGGATGGTCAGCCAACCGGAAACACATTTTTTTTTAGGCATTATAGTCCAGTTCACAGAATGCAGTGAAAAGAGGTAAACTGTTTTATCTGCAATGAGGGAATTAGTTTCACTAATTAACTGCTCCATGAAATTTGTCTTCAGCCCAGTGTTTGTTGTAAAAAGAAAAGAAATTTATCAACATTGTTAGGTTGAAGGTGACTTTACCATTTTGTCACATGTTCCCAGATATACTAAAGATTCTTTCAGTAGCAACAGACATGTGCTGAATGGATAGAAATTTTCTTGCCAAAAAAATTTGGCCATTTTAGTGTATTAGAAGGAGTTCTGTTTCCAACAGTTAAGGTTATCAAATTTATATAATTCTGTATATGCACCATGAAAATTGGTGATGGATAACTCTTCATTCATGAATCTCTCCAGCTTTGCCAATTTGGTAGCGTGTCTTTGCCTTCACATTTACAATTATATGACCTATCTGATCATGCAGATGCTTGAATATTGCAAAGGATAGTTGTTAGCAAGCATACGGCTAGTGGAAAAATAAGTGGCATTCCTTAATTTTACATCAGATAGGTGACACGCTTGTGCCACACATTTTGGCCATGAAATTGATTACATTCAATAAATAAAGATGTTTTGTAAATATTAGTTCTGAGAATAATTTTTTTTATTGGTTTGTCAGTAAAAGTTATGAAAGAAATAAACAGTTTCAGCTTGAGTTGTGAAAACTTCAACATGGAACTCACCTGTCAGGCAAGAAATTAAGTTGAATCCTAGTTAAAGAGCAGCTGTAATACTGCTGCTGTGTAAGCTCATGTTTAAAGTAAAATAATTACAGAAACTTATTGGAAAAATAACTACAGTTCTCTGCCTTCAATTACTTGAAAGTTTTATATAAAGATAAAAAGTGAGTGCGTAATCAGCATTTATGCATTGTCAAACATGTTGTTAGCTTATTATTTTTGGAAAACTTCTGGACATGACTGTGTGGAACTCAATAACTTTCTCATTAGCTTGTTAAGATGCTGGCAGAATAATACAGGATTCCTTTTAAAAAAAAAGTATACAATAAATAATAGGATGTCTCAGATCTGTCTTTGTTCTCTTATTTTTTAATTTTTGTTTGGGTAGATGTGCTTTCACAATCAATTTTGATTTTTCTATTTAACAGCATTTTAATATGACTTCAAATCGGCAGTAAATGTTTTAGATTGGGGGAAATACTGTGGAGCCACCAATAGAGGTCATATGTTTTCAACAGTAATTTCTCATATCCATCTACCAAATTATCTTACACAAAAAAAATCTTCTTTTCAAATATAGTGTACCTCAAATGTGAGCAGCCGCCTTCGTTAAATAACTTTTTCCTCATCACACAGTATTGTTTTCACCTAGATGCGCAGTTACACATATCTGCCCCAGTTGTGATGAATCATGCCTTTCAGATTGCATAAGGCTCATGCACAATAGATGTGCTGTGAATATGATGAAAGTGGTCACATAAAATAATATTAAGAAAGCTCAATTCAGCCATATGAGAGCATGACTTGTGGATCATTTGCCATAATTAGGCATCATAAGATAACTTTTTTCGTTTAATCAGTGAGACATTTCATTGATCATCTAGTTTTGGGTAGTGCACTAATCCAGTGTTTCGAGTGTTACATGTAGTTCGAATGCATACAGTGTAGTGTCATTATCATAACACATGACTGCTGCTGCTGTGCCAATGATGAAGATAAACAGATGTAAGTTTGATCTTTAGTTACTTAAAGTTATCTATGACATGCACATTTGGGATCTATTGAATGATACTGTTCTAATGTAAATTCTGTCCCCATACTATTCTCATGTATCATCATTTCTCATGTATCATCAACCATACTATTCTCATGTATCATCATTTCTCATGTATCATCAACCATACTATTCTCATGTATCATCATTTCTCATGTATCATCAACCATACTATTCTCATGTATCATCATTTCTCATGTATCATCAACCATACTATTCTCATGTATCATCATTTCTCATGTATCATCAACCACACTATTCTCATGTATCATCATTTCTCATGTATCATCAACCATACTATTCTCATGTATCATCACCTCCTTAAAAATCTATGCTTATGAAAATGTATCATCTCTTGATCTGACTGCTCTGGTGGTTAGAGCATTCACCTCAGATGTGGGAGGTTGTGGGTTCGAACCCAGATCAAGTCATACCAAAAAAATGGTACTAACAGCTGCCTTGAAAATCGCTTAGCGTTAAGAGGTTAGTGTTAGGACTGATTGGCCTGGTGTCAGGATAATGTGACTGGGTGGGTCATCATGCTACATGTCTGCGGCATGTTGCCCCAGTGTTAGACATCACTATAAACTGCCACACTGCAGACAACGTAGCAGTATGACTGAAAAAATTTTAAAGCTATGTTACAAATTCAAAACAACCCACACTTATCTTTTGATCTCCATTCAGGACTTTTATATTATAGTTTATTATAGTTGTAAATATATCATCTTCAAAACAACCCACACTTATCTTTTGATCTCCATTCAGGACTTTTATGTTATAGTTTATTATAGTTGTAAATATATCATCTTTTTATCTCCATTCAGACTAACATTTTATTAAAATCACAAATGTGTGGTATATTGATCTCCATTCAGGTTATCTTATTGCATTGTATTATAGTAAAATATGTATCAGTTATTGATCTCCATTTGGACATGTCATTGCAATTTTTACAGTTACAAATGCATCATCTCTTGATCTGCATTCAGGACTTCTTTATCAAGATAACTTTTGGTAAAATTATCTTGATTTCTTGTTTGCATCAGTGGAAATGTCTTTGGGGCATGATTTTAACAGTGTACATACTGCAGGTTCACTGAAAACTAATTGATTCAGCTAAATATTGGGGTTTGGACATATTTAAAGTTTGGGTAAATGTTATGAAAGGAATGACCATACAATTCTTAAGTCTCCTAATACCAGTAAGTATGAATTATTCCTAGTGAGTTAGGAACCAAAGGTCCAAGGAAATTTTAAAGTAAACTGTTTGAAAATTTTCCATTTTTCTTTTTCCAAATAATTTCAGTTTTTCATTGAGAACTCCAAACCAGAAACAGATGAAGTTTTTCCACCCACCCCAGACATTGACATGGAGGATGTAACAAAAAAGATTGAGGAGTCTCTACTCACTGCTGAAAGTCTTGCCAAGCGTCTTGGAGAACTGAATCAAGAAATTATCAACTATCTAGTCAATTATGCCAACACAAAGGCCAGCAATAAGTAAGTACTTATCTATTCAGTACCTATATTTTGGACATACTGTAAAATCATAAATATTTTGGGGGATTTAATTTTTTCCACATGGGTAATGAATATCTATGAGGCAATAAAAATATGTTTTTCCCGGTCATCTGACTGTCCCTATTTTTTGTTACCGACCCTAGCACTTTTTCCTCCCATGGTTTAAAAAAATAAATTCCCAAATTTGGCAAGTGCTTGAAGCGATTAGTACATTATATATATTCTAATCATTATAATATAAATATATTGTTAAAATAAAAAAATTAAAATACTACCTACCTACCCTAATTTTAAGACCAGTGTCATGGGAAACACATTCCTTTTGCCTGACATTAAATTCACCACAAGAATAGTGTTTTAGTAGTGTGTTTTACAGCAGTGTATGTGACCCATGACAGTTTGTTCCTATGAAATTGTCCATCTAATCCCAGACCATGAAATGTTATTCAAAAATATATTTAAGATTTTACAGTATTTATTTAATTATATTTAAAATTGAACACTGGTACAACTGTTACTTAGTTTTAACATTGTTATTCAGGTTATCTGGCAGAAAACCATATTCGATGCAATAGTGAAATAACAAGAGAATATGACACACCGTTATATTTGAGACAAAGTGGTAATTTTACTGGTTATTCTAGTGTTGCATCAGATTGAAAGTGGGGAAAAGTTATTGTACTGAATTTAATGATTATGACTTGGATGTATTAAAAATGTTTAAGAATCGTCACCTTGATAACTTCAAAAGACACATAGTAACATATTCACATAAGACATGTACTGGACTGCCAACAGTATAGATAATCACATAACGTGCCAGCATTGCAGAATCAACTTATTTTGCTGATGTTTTCAAGTTTACGTTGTATAGACTGATCTGGTGGTGCATTATGGGATTGCAGATTTGGATCTGATGGTGATGACAGTTAGATTTACTTTATTCATGAACACAGGATGAGTTTCATCCAGAATACATGTATTAACATCATTCTACTTGAATAGCGGTGAAGATACTACAGTTAACTTATATGGGATAAAAGAAATTCTGATATGTACATTTTATTTTAAGAATGTCTTTATTGTATTTTTTAATATTTTCATTAAATATTACAATAAAATAATTAAATTGAAACATGATTGGTGGTCTTTATTCATTTTAATTTAATTAGCACATATTTAACATTACATATAATTTGAACATTTTTATACGGTATAGTCCAGAGGGTTTTTTGGTCTTGTACAGTGTTATGTTTGATGAATTTTAAATTTAACGTTCTTGTACAAATTGATTGCCAGGATTGTTAATTACACATGACAAGTAAGTCAGTCATATCGCTCCTTAATGACCACAGCTATTTTTGGTCTCGTGTTAAATTCAGTGTACAGTTTTCCCACTTCATAACAGCTTTCATCAACTCCAACTACCATGCTATTATGAGGGAGAACTGTATTTCCCTTTCCCTCCACACAATAGACTATCACACAGTCTTCCATGCATTGCATTGACCAATAAATTTAAAATACCTAAAATGTTTCTAGTTTTATTTTACATCCACTGGTCTGTCGTATTCTGTGTCTTAAAAGCATTCAGCATGCATTGATCAAAAGAGTTGAAATGTAAAATGCCATGAGCTCACTACTTTTTGTGGAGTACCAACTTTTGTTAATTTTGCGGTTGCTACAGATGAATGAATTCAGAGACTAATCAAAGAATGATCCTTCCTTGGAAACAAATAGGATCCTTTCTCTAATCCATAAATTTAATCTGTGAAGAAAATTTCATTTTTTGCAGAACATCAAAAAATTGATACTTAGAAAATGAATTCACAGCAATCAAGATAGTATTATAATTTTTTTTCCTTTTTTTATCCACAATGATACCCTGTAAGGAATATAAAATTCATTGGTCACACTTCTAGCTAGATCCTACCTTTTCTGATATGTTCCATGGAAGTGTGAGGAATAATGTTATAATGTGTACCAAAAATTCTACGAATAAGCAATAAAGCTGTACCTTTCATAATATTTACCTGTTTAGCATTTTTTAAAATAAAAACAATTAAATTGTTCTATACAGTATGCTATATGACAGTACTAATCCATGCAAGTACTGGTCTATACAGTATGCTGTATAACAGTACTAATCCATACAAGTACTGGTCCATACAGTATGCTATATAACAGTATTAATCCATACTAGTACTGTCCTATACAGTATGCTATATAACAGTATTAATCCATACAAGTACTGGTCTGTACAGTATGCTGTATAACAGTGCTAATCCATACAAGTACTGGTCTATACAGTATGCTATATGACAATACTAATCCATACAAGTACTGGTCTATACAGTGTGCTATATAACAGTGCTAATCCATACAAGTACTGGTCTATACAGTATGCTGTATAACAGTGCTAATCCATACAAGTATTGGTCTGTACAGTATGCTGTTTGACATTGCTAATACATGCAAGTACTGGTCTATACAGTATGCTATATAACTGTGCTAATCCATACAAGTACTGGTCTATACAGTATGCTGTATACAGTTTTAATCCATACAAGTACTGGTCTGTACAGTATGCTGTATAGCAGTGCTAATCCATACAAGTACTGGTCTGTACAGTATGCTGTATAACAGTACTAATCCATACAAGTACTGGTCTATACAATATGCTGTGTAACATTATTAGTCCATACAAGTACTGGTCTGTACAGTATGCTATATAACAGTGCTAATCCATACAAGTACTGGTCTGTACAGTATGCTGTATAATAGCACTAATCCATACAAGTACTGGTCTGTACAGTATGCTATATAACAGTGCTAATCCATACAAGTACTGGTCTGTACAGTATGCCATATAACAGTGCTAATCCATACAAATACTGGTCTATACAGTATGCTATATAAAAGTGCTAATCCATGCAAGTACTGGTCTATACAGTATGCTATATAACAGTTCTAATCCATACAAGTACTGGTCTGTACAGTATACTATATAACAGTGCTAATCCATACAAGTACTGGTCTGTACAGTATGCTGTATAACAGTTTTAATCCATACAAGTACTGGTCTATACAGTATGCTATATGATGGTGCTAATCCATACAAGTACTGGTCTGTACAGTATGTCATATGATAGTACTAATCCATATATACAGTATGCTATATGATGGTGCTAATCCATACAAGTACTGGTCTGTACAGTATGTCATATGATAGTACTAATCCATACAAATACTGGTTTGTACAGTATGCTGTATAACAGTGCTAATCCTTACAAGTACTGGTCTATACAGTATGCTTTATAACAGTGCTAATCCATACAAATACTGGTCTATACAGTATGCTGTAAAACAGTGCTAATCCATACAAGTACTGTTCTATACAGTATGCTATATGACTACTAATCCATACAAGTACTGGTCTATACAGTATGCTATATGACAGTACTAATCCATGCAAGTACTGGTCTATACAGTATGCTTTATAACAGTGCTAATCCATACAAATACTGGTCTATAAAGTATGCTATGTAACAGTGCTAATCCATACAAGTACTGGTCTGTACAGTATGCTGTATAACAGTGCTAATCCATACAAGTACTGGTCTATACAGTATGCTGTATAACAGTACTAATCCATACAAGTATTGGTCTGTACAGTATGCTATATGACATTGCTAATACATACAAGTACTGGTCTGTACAGTATGCTGTATGACATTGCTAATACATACAAATACTGGTCTATACAGTATGTTGTATGACATTGCTAATACATACAAGTACTGGTCTATACAGTATGCTGTATGACATTACTAATACATACAAATACTGGTCTATACAGTATGCTGTATGACATTGCTAATACAGTCAAGTACTTTGTGCAGTCCCTTATTAGTGATTATATTTTTCTCATTTTTGTCATGAAATTTTTATGAAGCAGAAGGTAGGGTCAATATATATGCCAGGGATATGAAAAATCTTTGACATAGTATCCATGTAGATTTACTGTGTACACTCACTTATAAGTCCAGTCCAACTGTAGACTGCAGCAACCTGTATCTACCATTGTATAATGCACTGGCAGATCTGGGTCTGTGCAGTTTGTTTGGAGTAATCGGTAGAACAAACACTGTAGTCCCTGATCTAAGCAATGGCATGTGAGGGTGTATGTCGTTTGCAGTTGGACTTAAGTTAGTAAAGATGGTACTAAATTCTTACAAAACATGTCTGTTGGACATGCCATTGAAAAAATGACTGATGATCAGAATGTTTAAAAAATTAGATAGCTGTTCCTTGACAAATGAAAGTCAGAATTGTATGAAAGATCTTGACATTCAGTTAAGCCAGTATATATGGTTATTGACCAATAGGTGGAGCTAGTATAGATATTTTTCGACCAATAGATGGAGCCAATATAGATGTCTATTGACCAATAGGTGGAGCAGCAATTCATACACACCATATTACTGAGCTATAGCCATCTTAAAATTTTCCTGGAAAATAAGGTGATAAGAGAAGTTAGCAATTTACAGACTTGAACAAGGAATCAACTTTAAAGTAGGCTGACATGTAAATGCATGTGTTGGGCACATTTAGGGGTCTTTTACCTTCCATTAAAATTTGTTTATTGCAACAAACATGTTTGCTACTTATGTATATATATATATATATATATATATATATATATATATATATATATAATACAAATCATATGGCGAATAACAGTCCTTTCAAGTGCACTGGATCCAGCAAAGGATCATGTGTGTCAGGGATTGATTAAGATAAATGCAATAAACTGACAACGAACAGTGCAAAACTAGTATCTAACTAGCCTGAGTGCTTTCAACTCTTAATGAGTCTTTTTCAAAGGCAAATACAAAACATAGACAAGACAAACAAATAAAAAAGAAAATCTGTTGTGTTTGCAAAACTTTACATGACTATTTCTACAGGAATTAAACCTTTAAATTTATTATATTTCAACTACCATATTTTCCGGCCTATAAGTCGATACTTTTTTAATTGAAAATCAGGTCTTTGTCTTATACTCCGAATTGACTTGTATATGGATTATGTCATTAAAATTGCATTGACTTATATATGGATTACGGTACCTGGTATGCTATTAAAATTGCTGTATAATCGGTATAATTGAAAACAGGTCACATAGAAGTACCAATTCTTGTTCAGTTACTATGTCAATAAATTGTTATAAACTAATATGACTGCGTTTATATTTATAAGTTTTTGTCATTATTTAGTTTGCTTTCTGCATGTATTTTCTTATTTCTCAGACGTGAAATGAAAGGAAACAATTACCGGTAAAAAATTCACCGGGCCACATAGCACACTTATGGTCTGTACTCTATAGTGTACTGTATTAGTTGAAAGCATATTATTTGTTCCTAAAATGGATGTGAAATAATTTTGTTTTATTCATCCTTTTTAACCATACCTCTTTCTTTCTGATCACATTTTAGCAACTGGTCCATTGATATTTGATTTTCTAGTATACTGTTGGACACATGCGAGCGATTACCGGTATAGCTTTTTCATTGATATAATTGATCCTACAGAGGGATGTAATCCATATGAACTCGAGCGTTCTATGATTATTTATAAAATACTGTAGATTATGCTTTCTACTGAATCCCCCAAATCATATGTTTATAATTGTATTTGACAAAGTTTCTCAAATAAATATGGTTTAAACTAAACTAAAATCAGATATATAGATGGACTACACATAGATCATCAATGATCCATTTTTAGTTTTGCATTTCAGTTTAAAGCAAATTGTAATGTCAACACATCACCTATATTCATTCTTAACCAGCTGTTGCTTTGGTGTCTCTCTTTGATTATACCGGTGGTTAATAAATTGGTCTTTGGTTTCCAAAAATAATCAAAGCCAATTGCTGCAATTGTTTAAACCCTGATATTAGTTTTGGCTACCGATACTAGTTACCGTATTGCCAGTACCCCATTGTTCTTTATCATTAATCTGCATTATGCTACCCCTTTTTAATATCAAGTGTATTAAGAACCACAGGAAATGATGTCCACTCCCTTCTCTGGATGTAAATAATTTAGCTGTAGGCATTGTTTTCATTGCCATATTACTGGCACGTTTTAATGAGTTAGGCATGTTTTGATCAATCTCTTCAGTCATAATCATTCATATAAATATCCCTGTACAAATCATACAACTTATCTCACAATGCCTCCCGTCAAATCATGCAAGTCTTACACTGGCTTTTAAGCTGGAAGTTGAAAAGTTCGCAGAAGAGAAAGGTGGGAATATGGCTGCTCACAGGAAATATGGTGTAAGTGAAAAATGTGTCCAAAATTGGTGTAAAGCTAAGGTTGCATTATGCGCTACAGAAGAAACAAAGAAAGCAAATCATGGCTACAAAGCAAACATAGATTAATATTGAGGATAAATTAGAAGAATATGTCTTGACACAACACGCTGCATGTTGTGGAATGAACTCTTTTGAACTCAGACTCAAGGCAAAGGAAATTGCAACTGAATTAGGAATTGAAAGTTTCAGTGGAAGTATGTCATGGTGTTTTAGGTCCATGCAAAGAAGGGGCCTTAGTATAAGACAGTGCACTACTATGGCACAGAAACTACCAGTAGACTTTCTGGAAAAATTGAACAATTTCTGTGAGTACGTCCAAGACAAGATTAAGACTGAAAATTTGGAAATGACTAATGTGACAAACATGGATGAAGTACAGTTAACATTTGACATTCCAATTGTTATGTGTAGGCTCGTACAAAAGTAACAAAAGAAAAGAGTGAAGTCAGCAAGCTTTGTAAATTTAACAAAATAATTTATTTCCCTAGAAAACAAGGTAAAACTATGAAATAGGACTTACGGTTTGTGAATATAATCCAAAAATTAACCCTATCACTAAAAAGTTCTAATTGAATCCAGGTTCGAATCTCGATGAAGTTCCAATATGGAAGGCAATGACGTCCTCTATAACCAGTTTGTGTTGATGTGTCAACAGTTCCTTGTTGAGTCACCAAGAATATAATTCTGGCTTTTGAATTCCAGATAATTTTGTAAATGTCTTTGTCCAAGAATTTCGATGAAAAAGAGTATTTTCCAGGGTGAATAAATTATTTTAAATAAAAAAAAAATCAACTCAAATGGCAACAAGACAAATACCTTGAGCCCAGAGGTATATATTTACAACTGATCAAATCCACTAGAAAATGTCTGTTTTAACCCGTGATTTTAGATCACATGATGGCTCACATGGTCACTTAACTCAAACAGTGCAGTAAAAAAAAAATGCAAATTTGCACGTAGGCTAAAATAGCCCCATCTAAGAATCAGATTCCCACACTGGAAATAAATTTAAAAATAAAACTGTTTACAACAGACTAACACATGGGTTGAACATGACCTTGGTAATAACCCATCATTTTCACTCAATGTTTACAAAATCATAACCAAGGTCAAGAACTAGGTTAACTGAAAATAAAATGTAGCAATCAAACTGTGTTGTTATCAGGTCAAAACATGACCTTGGTAATGACCAATCATTTTCACTCAATGTTTACAAAATCGGAACCAAGGTCAAGAACTAGGTTAACTAAAAATAAAATGTAGCAATCAAACTGTGTTGTTATCAGGTCAAAACAGAAAACTGAACCTTCCGAAAAAAGTCAAATCCGGTGAATAAAGTTATCATTACAATAACGTAATGAAATAAAAATAAAATAAAAGAGAATTTAAAACTAACACGCAAGCAGTTAAATTACATATACGTAACACCAGTGAACCGAACAGTTGAGCTTAAAGGATCTAACAGTGTTACTATTAGGACAACAGGTCATGAGAAGTCAAAGTTCACATTTCTGAGTTCAATGTAGTTCTCTCATGTTCTGTCGATGGCGGAAAGTTGCCACCAATGTTAATTTTTAAAAGAAAAACAATGCCAAAGGAGAAATTCCTCAGTGGAATAATGATTGAAGTAAATCCAAAAGGATGGATGGACAATAACGTGATGGGGAAGTGGTTAGATAGATGTTTCGCACATCGAGTTATTGGATTTTTCCTTACTAAGAAGTCCCTCCTCATTATGGATTCTATGCGTGTACACATCAGTGCCAAAACAAAGGTGAAGACTGAAACCAAGAAGACATTGTTAGGCATCATCCCAGGTGGTATGACAAAGTTATTACAACCATTAGACATTTCTGTTAATCGCTGTTTCAAAGCCAAGCTTTGTAAGTTGTGGGAACATTAGATGATGGCAGGCAACCACAGCTTCACAAACACAGGATGTATGCGGCGCACTACATATTCCCAGGTTGCACATTGGGTTAAAGATGCAGGGACAGGGTTCCTTAATCAGCTATTGTGAATGGCTTTGCTAAAGCAGAAATTGTCAGCTGGATAGAGAAGCCAGAAGGGGATGATGAGATGGAGACAGACAATAATGAGAACATTTCCAACGATCTGAGCCCTGAGATAGCCGCCATTTTTCATTCCGATATGGAAGACGAAGACTTTGAGGGATTTTCAGATATTGGAGATGATTAAGTGAACTCTTAATCATTATTTTCTTAATTAGAGTGCGGAACGGTTCTACTACAGGTAATAAAATAAATTACAACATGGATGTGCTTTAAATTATAATTGACATGTTAAATAATATGTATTATAAAACTGTTCATTTGTGTAAATTTGATAAAGCATTTCATAGATATGTTAAAGTATAATAAAAAGTATTATTATTTATTTTTCATTTGTAACTTTTTCTGTTTTCTGTCTCTTAATATTCTTCACATTTCTGATTTCCCTATGGATAGCCTCATTTCCCTATTGTTAGCCTCTCTGAGTTTATCTCATCTTTTGAATCTTGCACTCAAGACTGGTTTCAGCTGGAATAATCAGGTTAATGTTTTAGGCCTTTAATTAGCATACACAGTCATGTGGCTCTTGTTGCAATGGATATCATAATTAAAACAAGCATGGTGGCTCTTGTTGCCAATGGGCGCTGTCATACAGATTAATCTCACCTCTGTCTGCGTGAGTTCGAGTCCAGGCTCGGCTAACGTAGGTAAGTGAGAAAGCCTGCCAGTACGGGGTTTTCCAGGGTTCTTCCTCCACCATTAATACTGGCCGCCATGTATAGCCTATCTTGTGCTGAAAAACGGCGTTAAACCCTATAACAACAACAACAACAAAACAAGCATGGACTGTTTATTCAGCTGTGTCAATTAATAATGGAATATAGCAGTGCCTTGTACATGAGTAAAATCACAACTGTCAGGTAACTGTACTATACAGATTATAATTGCCCTGAACTCACTCTCACTCTCTCTCTCTCTCTCTCTCTCTCTCTCTCTCTCCAAATCAAAACTGGAACAAGCATGTTAGCATTGGGGATGCAATTTCATGATTGCCGGTAATATGGAATATCATACAGTGATACCATTAATATTCATGAAACTGGAAGTTACTAGTGTAAAAAAAACGAAGTCAAGGTATTGACCTGGCCTCATCTTATATTCCGAATAAAAAATTTACAAAATCAGTGAATTTGACTTATACTCCGCATCGACATATAGGCCGGCAAATATAGGTTGTTTATTTCAACTTGTTGCGGATGCTGGAAAATATTTTATATTGACCTAGAAATTGATGAGCCATAACAACGTCTGTTATTTTATGCAAATTTATGTAAGCGCAAATTATATCCCATATATTTCATCGCTATAGTAGTAATTATAGGCTATTGGGTGACTGTCCCCGTCCCAAGACATGCGACAAAGGGAAGCTGCAAAAAGACACTGAAGAGTTCAGCCGCCGACTAAGACTCAAGGCTCATTTTGCCTCGCAGCCAATAAATGAATCAGAGGAAAATATAAGCTTACATGACCAACCCATATTCAGAAAGAAAAGTAATTGGACCCCACCAAAAAGTTAAATTTCAAATCTAGAAGCCTTTATCAACTCAGTTGAAAATGACACTTCCAGACACATCAACCATACTAACAGATACTCTAACTTGACAGAAGTCTAAACAGATGCCCTACACTCATTGAAAAGCAGAACAGACATCATAATTAAACCTGCAGACAAGGGTTCTGCTGTGGTATTTATGAATAGGGAAGACTACATTAGTGAAGCAAGTAGACAACTAAGTGACGATAGGTTCTACCAAAAACTAGGCCATGATCCAAGACTGGAATATGCAAAAACCATCACAAATATTATTGACAAGGCTTACCAAATCGGGCACATAGACCAGCAAACAAAAAACTACCTAAGCCCAGAAAACCCAAGGGCAGGTAGATTTTATCTTCTACCTAAAATCCACAAACAAGGAAACCAGGGCAGACCTATAATCTCTGGTAACGGGCATCCCACAGAAAGGATATCAGAATATTTGGATCATTTCATGAGATCACATGTCCACAAATTACCATCATATCTTCAGGACACGACAGATTACTTCATAAAAAGCAAAGCAAGCAAACCATTACTGCCAGATACATTGATTGTTTCCTTAGACGTCACATCTTTGTATACTAACATACCGCACAACGAAGGGATACAGGCGTGCAGAGAAGCATGGGAAACAAGAACTGTAGACAATCCACCCACTCACTTCCTAGTCCAACTCCTGGAGCTTGTCCTAAAACTCAATGACTTTGAATTTAATGAAGAAAACTACCTCCAAATCAGTGGAAGTGCATTGGGTACAAAAATGGCCCCTTCATATACTAATATTTTTATGGGAAAACTGGAGGGTCAACTTTTAGCATCGGTAGAACTTACACCTACCAGAGGGTATGCTTTATCGATGATATAGAAATGAAGTGGCAGCATGGAAGAGAAAATCTTGATGATTTCATATCAAAGGCAAAAAACTTCCATCCTTTAATAAAATTCACACCAGAAGACTCCAACTCTAACCACGTTTTCCTGTACACAACAACCAGACTGGTAGGAAACAAACTCCATATAGACATCTACTCAAAACCAACCGACAAACACCACTATCTCTTCCCAATCAGCCGTCATCCAAAATACTGCATTAGGAACATCCCATATAGCCAGGCACTGAGGATACGCAGAATTTGCTCTGATGATGAAACATTCCTAAAAAGGTCTGAAGAGTTATCTAAACATTTGATTTACTGAAGCTACAACAAAGACCTGATTGCGGATGCAACCCAAAGGGCTAAACAAACAAACCGCAATGACCTACTAAAATATGGAGAGAAGGAAAAGGCTGATAGGATACCATTTATCCTGACCTACCATCCAGACAACCCCAGAGTAGGTAAAATCATCGGGAAACACTGGCATATCGTGGAATCATGTGATGCACTAAAGTTAATCCTCCTGAACAAACCTGTCAGGGCGAAGCTAACACCAATCACTAACCAAGACCCTAGTCAATCTGGCCCCTGTGGCAATAAAAGATACAAAACCTGTCAACATACGATAGAGACCAGGACATTTTCTAGCACAGTGACTAGAGAAAAACTAAACATACATGGTCCAAACAAAACGTGCATAACAGAGAATATAATTTATCTCATCACATGTAAGATCTGTAGCCTTCAGTATGTCGGAGAAACTGAAAAGCTACACAAAAGGATCAACCATCATAGATCTGATTGGATGACAAATAAGTTGTACAGAAGCCCGGGTGCAGAACACTTCTCCTCCCCAGGCCACACTTTCATTGATATAACACTTATTGCAATTGCTCACAATACCAACTGGAGTTCCAAAACCATGAAAGGAAAGGAATCTTACTGGGTATGCCACCTTAGAATATTGAAACCAAGTGGTTTAAACCAAGAAGACTAGAACAAGACAGCCATGCACAAATAAAATTATCTTTCTGCAGCCGACACATTTTGTTTTAAATAATTCTCTAAATTTGCTTATTAGTCACCCAGTAGCCTATAACTACTACTATAACAATGAAATATCTGGGATATAATTTGCGCTTACATTAATTCGCATAAAATAACAGATGCCGTTATGGCTCATTGATTTCTAGGTCATTATAAAATATTTTCCAGCATCCACAAAAAATTGAAATAAACAAGTTGAAACATAATAAATTTAAAAGTTTAATTCCTGTAGAAATAGCCATGTAAAGTTTTGCAAACATAACGGTTTTTCTGTTTTATTTGTTTGTCTTGTCTGTGTTTTGTATTTGCCTTTGAAAAAGACTCATTAAGAGTCGAAAGCTCTCAGGCTAGTTAGATACTAGTTTTGCACTGTTCGTTGTCAGTTTATTGCATTTATATATATATGTTCTGTATAGGTCCACTGTAAGGTGTAGTGTATTAAGTTATGATGATGTCCATCTGTCTGTTACCTGTTTCTTACCAGTTTGGTTTCTACATAATAAATTTAGTTATCTACCATCAGTGGTTGCCAAACTTTGTGGTTAGCCTGCAGTTGGGATAAGGATGTGCCTGATTGATCTTTGGCTCCAAAAGTAAGTGTCACTGACTGAAAGAAGGAAAATGGTTTCCACACAAAAACTTGAGTTTTGTATCATCTACAGTTACCAGTACATCTTAGATAGCTTGCTCTTGGGGTAAGGAAGAACTGTATTAATTCAGGGTCAAAAGTCAAGGTCACTTTGAAAGAAGAAAAATGGTTTCCACTCAATGACTCTAGTTTTTCAGTATCTACAGTTACTAAACTTTTTGGATGGCTTGCACTTGATAAGGCAGAATCATATTAATTTATGGGTCAAAAGGACAAAGGTCAAGGTCACTCGGACCAAAGAAGAAAATGGTTTCTGTGAAGAAGAAAAAAATTCAGTTATTGATGTTGAGGACTATTTTAAGATGGGGCAGGTGTGTAATGTGTCATTCATAGTCCAATTGATTGTTTCTGCTCTTTAATTTACAAAATGTTTGATGGATAGATTTTAAACATGGTACAAAAATTGATTTAAATAATATGTGGCCAAGTTCAGTTTTGAAATGTTTTCCTTGACATTTATAAAGTGTTTCATAAAAGTGCTAAAAGACTCATTTTCTGTTTTCCCGCCTCTGAAAGCATCAGAATGACTGATAATTATGAAATGGAATTTAGGAGTTCAGATTTTATTTGACATTTAATTATTTAAATATATCTTTTTACTTTTCAGCCTTTTGGGGTAAAAGTTTTGTCATTGTTTTAGATCTTTCATAAAATTAAAAATTTAATTTGCATGAATTTTTCACAGTTCATCATGATGATGTAATTGTCTGTATTTAAATGCATGTATAATTAATTATACTTTTGACTATTTTCCTGGCAGGATTTTACAGTATGTATTCCCTTGACCATTTTCTTTACCTTTTCTAACCTCATTATTGGTGAGGAGATGATTTATAATCCTTTGATTATATTTAAAATAGTCTTTTAATTGTAATTAAATTCTAAATATATTAGAAATATATTACTGTATTTTTAGATATATTTCGTAGC
The DNA here is from genome assembly GCA_016617855.1 of Megalonaias nervosa. NCBI lineage: Eukaryota > Metazoa > Mollusca > Bivalvia > Unionida > Unionidae > Megalonaias > Megalonaias nervosa. The sequence continues at coordinate 22,127 of JAECUM010038639.1, read as the reverse complement.
TATACTTTGGAAACTGCAATCTTGCAGTAACATATCTACTCCTTGATATTTGTTTCCACGGCCTTTTAGTTTCTATGTAGGTAACTCAGACATGATCAGAATATTAGCTGGTTAAAGTAAAAAGTCTCATCAACAAAATTCTTGTGCTACATGTACTTACAATTAAATTTAAAAAGAAACTCCCTTGGTTCTGGGTCTTTGTAGTTTTGTAGAACATTATTTATTCTATCTCATTAATAAACTCCCGTGGGTGTGGGTCTTTGTAGAACATTATTTATATTCTGTATCTTATTTTTGATTATGGTCTGTCCTTATTTTCACTCAAAAATTTTTTGTATGCAGTAAATCCATAAAAATCATATTGTATATACTAGCATATAAGCTGAATAATTTAGGAAGAAAATAAAAAGCCTGGAATAAGGGAGATCATATTATCCGCAGGACAAGGTTTAAATTTAAACCTGGAATATATTGGTACTGTTGATCATCGAATACAGAAGCACATGCCTGAATTGAACCCCCAAGACCCCATGTACTGAAACCCCATGTGAAGATGACCATTATTTATGATGGAGTAGCAATATCAAGAACTTAAATATGGCTGGACTTATGGGTCGGCTTATGCACAGATCATGCACTTTTTATTGTTTTACCTGTTCAGTTGGTGGGGGGGGGGGTCAGCTTCCATGCGAATGGGTTTATACGAGACTATATACAGTAATTAACTTTGGTCCTTCAGTTTTTGGTGCAGGGAAATTATTTCCTGCAAAAAGATGTGAATGCTACAAGTATTTTTAAAGAACATTTCAGGTAATATTTCTACCTTTAAGGAATGATTCATCTGACAAAATTAATAAAAAATTGTGAAAAATTAATGACAGTATAGTATTATTCATTTATAATATTCAATATCATTGGTTTATATGGTAGAGTATTATTGTTCAATATTATTGGTTTATATGATACAGTAATATTATTGGTTTATATGATACAGTAATATCAGTTTATGTAATACATTTTTTTTTATTATTGGTTTATCTAAACAAATGTCTGTCCCCTGACTGCAGATTTGTATTGTCCAAAAATCAGTTATCTGAATTGGTTTCTTGCAGAATTTTTATTCCTCCACCATTTCTATGGAGATGGGAGAACAGTGTTATCAAGTCTAATCCTGTCACATCTGTCACATGATATCTCTATTAGTAGAGCATTGGAGAGTCAGTTGATACCCACCCAGAGTTATGCCCCCTGTTTCACTGGGCACTTTGTCCTTCAATTACATTACTTTTTTTGTATGTACTTGTTTATCATTGGTGCTTTGCAAGGCATTTTGGTAAATAAAATACATTGATACAGGTTACTTAACTCTATTTGCCAAGCCTATATTAATCTTTTAGCTTCATTAATTCTAACAATGAGATTTTTTATTTTTTTATGTAGCTATTGCATTTTGTGCTAACTGATTATTAAATGCATGCTTGCATTTTTTGTTAGCTTTGAATTCCAGTCTTTGTTTCATAGTATCTAAAGATAGCAACAACTGTTGTCAACAACATTGTAATTTTATTTCTTTGTTTCGTTTGAAAATCATTCCTTTTGTTTTCTTAAGGCCTCATTACAAAATACTGCATATTTTTTTCAGTTTAAATAATTTATTTATTTTAATAATTTAAATTTGGAATTATCTTTGATTTTTTTATGACATGTCATGAATATTAAGTATGTGTTCATACAGCGGCAAGGCGCTGTTAGAACTTGTGTGATTTTGTCTTATTTTTGATAATCTGTGTGCTCGAGTTGACATGCTTAAATTCATTTTGCAGAACATTTTATTACTGTATATACTCACTTATAAGATGAGTCCAACTGTAACCTGCACAGACCCAGATCTTCTGTTGAAAAATGTGCCAGCAGATCTGGGTCATGGCAGTTTGTTAGGAGTAATCAATAGAGCAAATAACATAGACCCAGATCTGCAGGGGCATTATGCTACAACAGATTAAGATCATCATTTTTTGCAGTTTGACGCGACTAATAGATGAGTATATACAGTATGCATTTCACCGACTGGTATTGTATTGTAATGATTTTCTTGCATTCTGTGAAAAGCTGTACAAATATTTAAAAAAAATAAGACAATTCTGGCATATAGGTTTCAGTAATGTGGTAAAACGCCAACTGACTTCAGTAAATGCTCAGGTATTTTTTTCTTGAGAGCAAACCTTCATCAGAAGTGTTTCAGTCTGTAAGTCAAAAGAGAATAACTGTTAGGCATATTATTTAAATTTTCAAAAATTGGGTCATCACTGTGTTTCTTATCTACAATAGTAAAGCAGTTGTATCGCCTTCTGTTTGTTATTTAATTTCCTGCATATTTATTTCTCCACATTCAAAATGGATTCATGTTCATATGTTTCATGGTAACAGAATAATTCTTATGCAAAACTGAGCACGCTACAGGTTTCTAGTGACCTTCATAATTTGGGAGTAAAGATGCAAATGACACAAGAAGTTGAAACAGAAATGTAGATAAAATTGAAATATTAGCATTAAATGTGTGAAAAATACTTACTGTTTATAGTCTACTTACACTTAATAAAGGATAATATTAAAAGAAAATATATATGAATACTTTTTGTCAGTCCTTTCATCCAATTTTTATTATCCTGATCAAAAATGACCAATACCTTGTTTTGGTTTTTACAATTCCCATTATATCTTTCCATTTATATCCATAAAATCATTTGTATTGACAGCTTATCATATGACACAGATTGAGAAGTTGAAAAAAAATAAGTTACATTTTTGTAATAATTGTTTTATTGATACAGGGGGAAGAAGAGGCTGGAGAAAAGTTTACAGCAAGCCAAGGATGACATCACATCACTGTCAGAGAAGCTTCTGGCCATGCAGACAGGTACATGACTAAAACAGATACATTTATAATTTATACATTCATACAGGTACATGACTAAAACAGATACATTTATAATTTATACATGCATACAGGTACATGACTAAAACAGATACATTTATAATTTATACATGCATACAGGTACATGACTAAAACAGATACATTTATAATTTATACATGCATACAAGTACAGACTAAAACAGATGCATTTATAATTTATACATGCATACAAGTACAGACTAAAACAGATACATTTATAATTTATACATGCATACAGGTACATGACTAAAACAGATACATTTATAATTTATACATGCATACAGGTACATGACTAAAACAGATACATTTATAATTTATACATGCATACAGGTACATGACTAAAACATGCATTTATAATTTATACATGCATACAGGTACATGACTAAAACAGATGCATTTATAATATACACATGCATACAGGTACATGATTAAAACAGATACATTTATAATTATACATGCATACAGGTACATGACTAAAACAGATACATTTATAATTTATACATGCATACAGGTACATGACTAAAACATGCATTTTTAATTTATACATGCATACAGGTACATGACTAAAACATGCATTTATAATTTATACATGCATACAGGTACACAACCAAAACAGATGCATTTATAATTTATACATGCATACAGGTACATGACTAAAACATGCATTTATAATTTATACATGCATACAGGTACATGACTAAAACATGCATTTATAATTTATACATGCATACAGGTACATGACTAAAACATGCATTTATAATTTATACATGCATACAAGTACACAACCAAAACAGATGCATTTGTAATTTATACATGTGCACAAGTACTGACTAAAACAGATGCATTTATAATTTATACATGCAGACAGGTACACAACCAAAACAGATGCATTTATAATTTATACATGTATAACAGATGCAGCTTTGTCTTCCAGCCCTGCAGGGTGAATTTTATTTTTGCATGTTCATTGTTTTATCTTCCTGCTTATAAAAATTAATGTATACATAATGGGTGTTTATAGCATCTTTCCATGATCTAGTAAAATTGGATATTAAAACATTTTTCACAAAATCATTGCATCTGTTTAAATTTTCATTTGTATTAGTTCAAAAGGTATTAAATTTAAATTATCATGATCACGTACTCATTAAGAATTTCAAAGTCAGCTTCTGTCCACGATTTGTATTTTCTAGAGGGGACAGAGATCCTCTTTCCAGTTCAATACTGCCAAAATTACATCTCTCCTAGAACTCCTTTTAATGAGCTTACCAAATTCTTTTTAAGTTCCAATTATCCTTTTCATTTTATGAATATAGTTGTATTGACTATACACTGCCATGCTGTATCTTCATTTTCCAGCAATCTTTAATTCTTGCTACTTTACCACCCGCACAAATGTAAATATGGTATGATTTAGTTCTGCTTCTTGCTGATGGATTTAGAAGTGTTGAAAAAAGGATGTATGAACATGGGCAGTACAAGAGTCTAAGTAACAGTTACCTTCGCAGTTACTGAAGTATGACTTTGACTATAGTTTGTCATTAATGTTATTTTGCATTCATTAATGTATTCATATAATTAATTTCCACTATTTGTTGTAAATCTGGAGAAAAGTCAATGACTAGGAGTGTAAAGTTTGAAGAAGACCAATTTAGGTCAATATTGGGATATATTCTTTACAAGGAAAATTTCTTTTTTTCAGTCAAAATAGCCTTTGTTTTTGTTATGTTACATTTAAGTCCAGATAATAGAAGTCGTCTTGCAAGATATTCCCCATTGATTTAAAAGAATGTTGAGATCTGTCAAAAAGAATGAAAGCATCATATGCATACAAGAAAATTTGTACTCACTGATGTCAAAGGTAAATCCCCTTACATCCACATTTTGTTTTATAGTTATCACTAAAATCTCAACACTAATGCTAAACAGGTAAAGTGGAAGGGGATCTCCTTGGCAAACGAGCCTCTTTCAAGTATAAAAAAATGATGATAACATTTGCATTATTTATAACACAACTCTTAGTAATTACAAAACAGTTTTTACCACTTCTAAACAGAATCACCAAAGTTTAAAGATTATAAAGCCTTCTCCCAAAGTTCCAGTTATTTCAATCAAAGTTTTTCAAGGTCTGTTAGCAATAATAAATCTATCTTTGTTTTCTAGTTGATTTATAATATTGTATAATAGCCTGGTATTTTCTCCAATGAATCGCCCATCATAAATGCTTTTTGAGTATCCCTGATTATTGATGGAAGAACAGTTTTAATTCTAGCTGCAGTGGATCCCAATGCAATCTTATAGTCAGTATTTAAATGGGATTTAGGTCTCCAATTTATTATCTTCAGTCCATTTCTTCCTTTGGTAGATATGTAACGAGTCCTTGAGTCAGAAAGTCAATGTTTTCTTACAGTAAATTTATTGATCTGCAAAGATATCCTCGAATAGTCATCCAAAAAAATTTATAGAATTCAGCAGTGATTCCATCTGAGCCAGGACTTTCTCCATTTTTTGTCTGTTTTAGAGACATACTGTATTTGATAATTATAAGTAGACATTATTGTGATTCTCATTCATCTTCACCAAGTTTAATAATGTGATTTTGAAAAATCTGTTTTGAGTTTTTTGAGTATCCCCAATATGAAGCTGAGCAATTCTGCGTTTGTACAAGTCTGTATAGCAGTGTTTGTGGGCTTCTGAAATATTTGTTTGGTCTGATGTATTGTCCCCTCATGTAAAATAATTTCCTTTATTGCCATGTTTTCTTTTCTCAAATTTAGTGATATACTAGAAGGTGCATTGTGTACTACATTGGGGCTGCTATTGTCAAGGTCAAGGTCATGGCTCAATTTTTTAAATAATTTTCCTAACAGTTTCCCCACCTTTCTATAACTTTAAAACTGTTTGAGATAAATGGATGAGAGTTGGTGTACTTGTTCATTCATTATTACTGTAAGATGTTTGTCTTCCACATTCTGTGGGTTTGCATCTAGGATGCATAGTTGTAAAAATCCCACTGAAATTTGTAATTTTGCACAATCATTTGGGACATGATGAAACAAAAAAAAAAGTTGGCCATAAATTTTCATGTCTATGCACACTTTATGTCAAAGAAATGTTGAGATTACCCATTTTGCTCCTGTACATTGTTGCTATTTTGGTCTGCAATGTCAGATGGTTGAAGAGGCACGGTAGCCAAATTAATGCCAAACTTGGTTGAATGACCATTTAAGTTTCTTTAACAAAGCAAATGACTGATTAGGTTGAATGTGATTAGAGATGATCATTTCATTAAAGAAATTGCACCTTTTGTTCAACTGACTTTTGGCATTCCTTGAGTACTATCACTTTTTAAAGATAGTAGTCAACAGAATTTATAAAACACAATCACTAGATTGTGCCTGGATTTACTCAGTAAGGAGTGTATCATCAGAGTAAATATAGTGTCAATAAAGTTATTGTTGTTTTGTTTTTATGGGGTTTAATTCCATTTATCAGCACAAAATAGGCTACTCATGGCTGCCAGTATCATTGGTGGAGGAAGAACCTAGGAATGAATAAAGCAATTAGAATCAAAATGCAATAGTGTCAGTATAGGCTGCCAGCTATATGAGATATTTTTTAAAATTCGATGTCCAAGTTTTCTGTCTTTCTGTGCAGTAGTGTTAATATGGGCTTCAAGCTATATGAGATATTTTTAAAAATTCAGCCTCACTTTCTATGTCAGTGCTGTTGAAATGCTTCTCCACAGCACTGATTATTCAGGTAGTAGGACATTGACCCCCCCCCCTTTCCATATCAGCATCAACATCTTTTATTGTCAAACTACCATCATTTGATGTGCCAGTAGATCTTAATCTATGCCATTTTTGAGGGAAAATTGATTTTACAGAAAAACTTGAATTGCACAGTACATAACATACTGGGACATGACTTTGTGGATGTTTGGAGTAAGGAAGAAGCCTATACACTATGGGCTCATAAGGTCAGTAATCAATGTCTGTGTGCCCAAAGAGTGAAAAATGACTTTTCAACAGTTTAAAACTTAAGTTCTCAACCATATATGTTCACAGAAATTTGTGGATGGCTTACATTTTGTGAAAAAAAGAAGCCTATTGATTTTTCGACTCCAAAGGACAAGGTCACTGTGACTAAAAGAAGAATATTCGCTGAAAAACGAAAAATGGATCCCCCAAAAAAAGAACTTCCATTCTTGGCCATGTGCCTTCACTAAAGTTTGTGGATGGTCTATACTTTGCTTAAAGCAAAATGGAAGTCAGTTGATTTTGGGCAAGGGTCAAGGTTAATGTGACTGAAAGAAGAATCAGGTTTAAGCTGGCATACATTAAAATTGGGAGGAAGTATGTTTTATGTATCATTTGAGATGCTTTTTCTTCTTTGTTTTAGAAACTGATTCAAAAGATGAAAAGTTGCAGCAGCTTTATAAACAGATTGATCTCAAGACAAGTGAAGCAACACGGTACAAAACTGCAGCTGAGGCAGCAAAGGTAATTTTTGCCTGAGCTTAGATTTAATTTCTTCACCAGGATTGGAAATATTTGATGATATTTACTTGTATTATGATCCAAATTGAACATAATTTCTATTATATTTAAACAATGTAACCAATTATATTTATGTAGAAAATGAAGGTTCTTCAATATTTTGCCATAGCTTAAAGATTAAAAAACTTGATGAGTATATTTCCTTTTAGAATTGTCATTATTTGGGAATCTATCATTTACTTGAAATGTACTTCCATTGCCACTCAGCATAGAATTCTTCATTCACAGTCATGTGACATTCCATTGACCAGTGGTATCTTAGTTGGTAGAATTCTTCATTCACAGCCATGTGACATTCCATTGACCTATTGTACCTTAGTTGGCAGAGTGCCAAATTCATAATTCAAGGATTACAGATTCAGTATTTGCTCAAGCCACCTGGTTCAGCACCCATGTGGTGTGCTTGGAAAAAGTCACATCGCTCTCATTTCCTTGGCGTGATATTTCAGTTAATACGTTGAAAGTGCCATTAAAACCCAGACAAATCAACAATCCGTATTTGTATTTTTTACTGAGTTCAGCTCCAGTTCATACAGTATGCAGTTTCCAATTTTTTTATTTATTTTTGTGTCATAGTATGATGGATTAATCACTTTTATTTGTTTTTTATAAGAGTTTACACAAACCTTTAATTTGAAGGCCCAAGGAATGAGGACCAGTCTGTGATGAAAAAACATTTATATATTGTACAATTTTTAGTAATTGAAATTTTATTCTTTTAGCATTATTATTACGTGTAAATTCTGGATTGTTAGTAATTTTTGGCTAGCCAACAAACCTGATAAAAACACCTAAGCAGTTCCAAAATAAAAACCAGTCTTCACAGGGATGATTTATTGATTGTCTTGTACAGGTTTAACTCATAACAATACCCTTTGTTATAATGTGATTATGGATGATATAATTTGTTTTTGCTATAGTCAGAATTACCACACATAAAGGGGCCCCGAGTGGCTGAGTGGTCTAAAGTGGTCACCATTACGGATCACTGCCATCTCACCTCTGTCTGCGTTGGTTTGAGTCTCGGGTTCGGCCAATGTGGGTATGTGAGAAAGCTTGCCAGTAGCTTCTTGTGGGTCGGTTGTTTTTTCTGGGGTTTTCCTGGGTTCATCCTCCACCATTTATACTGGCCGCCATGTATAGCCTATCATGTGCTGGAAAATGGTGTTAAACCCTACAACAACAACAACAACAACCACACATAAACATATTAAATTTTTTGATCATTCTCTCTATACTGTGATTTGGTATATAATATAGATGGCAGTCTTATGGATCCCAGATAACACATTATCAAGAGGGACAGCTGTAAGACTCATTTTTGGGGCTTATGACCCTTTCACATACTGTGGATTTACATTTATTCATGGATGACCAATTGTCATGTAATTTATGGTAAAGGCCCCACAGAAAGTATGCCAGATCAGCAGAAGCACAAAAGAGCCTCTTTGTAGGCCCCATAAAACGTGTGCCAGACCAGTTGTAGTACAGAGGAGCCCCATCTAAGGCCCATAAAAATAGTGTGACAGATCAGCTGAAGCTCAGAGCAGACTCATCTAAAGCCCCACAAAAAGTGTGCCAGATCAGTTGAAGCACAAAGGAGCCCCATCTAAAGCCCAACAAAAAGTGTGCCAAATCAGCTGAAGTGCAAAGGAGCCCCATCTAAGGCTCCACAAAACCAAGTCAAATAAATTTTTAAAACATTGTGGCCCCCTCCTCAAAGGCACAGTGACTCTTGATTTTATTATTTATACTTTTTATGTGGTGTTTTGGACAAAATTATGAAATTAGATACCACAGAATCAAAGAAATTTACATCAGTTCATTGATTCATGGAGAGGAAATATTAAAACTTTTGAAATTGTAAATTGTAAATTAACAATCTTGGCCGTTGACCAATACTGAAAACCATGTTATAGAAGTCATGTACATTTTGAATAATGTGCACATCTAATAATAGTTTCTATTTTTTAATCAGAAAGCGGCACAAGATTCAAATGAACAGATCCATTTACGAGATGAAAAGATCAACGAATTGCAACAGAAACTAAATGCAGTTGAAGCTGAATTGTCACGTTCAAACTTTGAAAAAGAGCAGAATCAGAAGAAGATGGAAGAATCCGACGCCTCATCGATGGTAAATATATAGATATTAAAATCAAAGGTTGTTACTTATTATTATGTCCAGGTTAAGTGTTTGTGTTCCATCCGAGGGGGTTGAATGTTGTTATGATTTCTTCATTTGACACTCACTCCTTTCCAGGATAGACCACTGATATCACTTCATCTTATATGAGATAGACCATTGATTGGTCATGGTCACAGTCATTATGCCTTGGTCAGTTTCACAGTCAACATGATATGGTCAATTTTACAGTCGATATGCCATGGTTGATTTCATAGTAAATATGCCATGGTCAATTTCACAATCAGTATGCCATGGACAGTTTCACAGTCAATATGATATGGTCAATTTTACAGACATTATGTCATGGTCAAGGTCACAGTGAAAGAAGAAAATAGTTTTGATACACAAATTTCAGTTCTCAACCCTGTACCTTCACCAGAGAATTTTATATTTTGATGCCACAAATTTACGTTTAGTAAGAAAGTTGACTGTTCATTTTTGGGGGTCAGAAGGTCAATGTCACTGTAACGGAAAGAAGAAAAATAATTTTTGCATAACAATTTTATTTCTAGTACATCTACCTTAACTAAACTTTGTGGAGGACTTGTACTTATGGTATGGGTGCCTTTGCTGTATAAAGGTCAGAGGTCACAGTCTAGTTGGGTGTCTCATAGTCAAAGATTAAGGTCATTGTGGTGCAAAGAAAAATGGATTTTGCCTAAATTCCTTGACTAAACATGATGACTTACACTTAGAATATTTAAGAAACTTATTGATTCTGCTGTATAAATGTCAGAGATCACAGTCATGATAGGTCTGATGAGAAAATAATGGTTTCTGCTTGAAAACTTTGGTTCAAGACTTCATACCGAAATTACTCAATTATAAGTCGAGTCCAACTGCACACTGCACAGACCCAGATATGCCGTTGCACAGTGTGCCAGCATATCTGGGCCAGTGCAGTTTGTTAGGAGTAATCAGTAGAACAAACAACATAGACCATGGTCTGAATGCACATAATAATAAAGCAGGTCACAATCATTATTGTTTTCTGTTTGACCCAATTTATAAGTGAGTATATATAGAGTACTGTAACCAAAGGTCCAGTAACTGAGACCCATTATTCAGTGATTTCCCCCGAGTCAACCATGCCCTACAGGACCATTAAACCTGGGGTGGGCATATAATTGGCCATTTATTTGTACTCTTATTATCGAAAGCAGTGGTTGGAGATATCAAGTTGAATGCATTATTTATTATGGTAAAACAGTATGGTATGATTTATTCACAGGTAATAATCAGGCTTTTATTCACTCATCATCATTGGTAGTGTCTTGTGTTGTGTTGTTTCAATCATTAACAAACTGATCATTTTCACAGCAACAAGTAATAAATTTTGTTTTAAATTTTGTTTACGTGAAATTTATTAAAGTTACTGGATTATTCTTTTAGCCATTTGAAGTGGCTAACTTTGGAATTCTTTTTATTGGCTTATTTACCTTTTGTTACATTTTTGGTAAGACTTCCATGATTACTTGGCCATGTCTTGTTAAATTGATAGATTCTTCTTTTTAATAATAATAATAATAATAATAATAATAATAATAATAATACTAATAATAATATACTTTATTCAGTCATCTCAGCCACAATTGTTCTTTAAATGCTTGATTAAAGTCAAATTAAGAGAGGAATTAAAATATAATGATATTATCAGGAGATATGAAACATTGACTAAGACATGTTTAGAAGATTTTATAATGTCATGAATTTCTTTGCCTACTTTGGTGTTTAAATATAACAGCTATATGCTTGCATCTACCATGGAAAATTAATTAATTACTAATTTTTGTATCTTTTGCTTAAGGCATTAGATAATCTATTATTGCATTGTAAATTTTGTACTTCACAGTCCATAGAATCGTGTTTAAGATGTTCTTGAGGTTGGGTTATTTTTCATGATTTAGTTGAATCTTGATCTTTATGTTAGATTACTGAGGCAAGTACAGAATTTTAAAGAAAAAAAGATTTGTTGCTTTTCCACAATTGTTGGCATTAGTGGAGTCTTTATTGCTAATATTTTATTACTTGAAGCAAAATTGTTTGAGCATGTGATGGTGTTGGGGTTTGTGTTCAAAGGGAGATAACTGTATATTTGAGTTGTACTAACATTAAGGTGCATGATTCTTTGGGTGTTTTCAGATTTGTACATCATTGTTTTTTTGGATTAAATTGGATTTGATGTGATTTTAATTGTGACAGACATTTTCTAATGTGTGTGTGTGTGTATACATCCAGCTTGTTTTAAAATTCTTCCAAAATGGATTTGTTTGTCCACATTTTCTTTACAAACCTTAATTTTTGGGGTTAATTTTAAAAATCTGGTTTATTAAATGCTTCTTACATTTTAAACATATTTTGGTGGTGTTGGTGACTTGAATATGTTACTTTATTTAATCTCGGTGTAGGGTTTGTCTTATTAATAAAATTCCTTCGCTTTTTTAATTATCTATGCCCTGATTTCATTGCCCTTTGAAATGGATGTGCCCTGATTTCTGTATTAATATTCCTGAAAGTTTTGGAAAGTTGGAGAATGACCTAATTGCTTCATATTGTAGCACAGGGCACATTCTACAAGAGCATAAACTGTCATTTTCACAGTCAGTATTCCATGGTCAATTTCATAGTCAATATGCCATGGTCAATTTCACAGTCAATATGCCATGGTCAATTTCTTAGTTGATATGCCATGGCCAATTTCACAGTCAATATGCCATGGTCAGTTTCACAGTCAGTATGATATGGTCAGTTTCACAGTCAGTATGGTCAGTTTCTTAGTCAATATACCATAGTCAAGGTCACAGTCAATATGGTTTGGTCAAGATCACAGTCAATATGTCTTGCTCAGTTTGACAGCCAATATGATATGGTAAATTTTACAGTCAATATGCCATGGTCAATTTCAAAGTCAATATGCCATGGTCAATTTAACAGTCAATATGCCATGGTCAATTTCACAGTCAATATGATATTGTCAATTTCATAGTCAATATACCGTGGTCAAGGTCACAGTGAAAGAAGAAAGTAGTTTTGGTACACAAATTTCAGTTCTCAACCCTGTACCTTCTCCAGATATTTTTAGTTTTGAGGACATAAATTTATGTTTAGTAAGAAAGTTGTCTGTTCATTTTTTGGGGTCAGAAGGACAATGTCACTGTAATGGAAAGAAGAAAAATAATTTTTGCATAACAATTTTATTTCTAGTACATATACCTTAACTTTGTGGAGGACTTGCACTTATGATATGGAAGAGGTCAGTCTAGTTGGGTGTCTCATAGTCATAGATTAAGGTCATTGTGCAGGGGTCATGCTACCAGGCGAATTGGGCGAAAAAGTCGCCTGAGAAATGTAAACTTCGCCTTCTTCTGTTAGGAAAGCGAAAACGACTTTGCCCTCTGAATTTTCGGACATAAAATGGCTGTAGATTATGACTTTTGAGATGCCCCCTCGCTGTAGCCAGTTAGTTCTGGCACTCATGTAACCCAGGGTGAAATGTATTTACATGGTGTTGATACCAATCATCTTACGGCGACAAAGAAATTCTTGCACATTCACATGCAAGTTTTAATAGCTAACTGACCATTAACCCTTTCCAGAGCAAGATATCACTACTTGATTTCATGAAGTTGGGCATACTGTGCTGTGATGAAAATATACCAAATTCTGTTTCGAAATTTAAACATCAATATGCAAATAGTAATTTGCTTTTAAAAAATATCATCAGTGAAGAACATTTCTAATTTATTTCTTTTTTTAAAAAATGGAGATTTTAACGGCCGTATTTGTGTATTTTCTGTATAAAATCAGTTTGAAACCGTAAATGAACTTGTAATGGCGGACATCGATGCATATATGATATACCACTTCATTAAACTGTTGTATTCGTAAATAATTGGGCAAATAGATTCAGCAATATATAAAATATAATGAAAACAAAGTTTAAATATTATGTGATAGGACATTTAGCCTAAATATTTAATAATGTGGGTCAGAAACATGTGACAATCTCTGTTGTGGAATTAGAAACAATGCTGCACGGTCAAGGTTATTTTCTGACTTACTGTAATTAATTTTCATGAAAATACGAAAAATGTATATAGTAATGAAGCAAATACTATTTAACCAATACATATCGTTATTACCAGTAGGTAGACAAATAATACAGTCATAAATATGCAGTCCTATTAATGAATTTTTGTAATGAAGCGAGAAAGTGAGTAGTTATATTAAGGAAAGCCCTTTTTCTAAAAATAGATGCACTTGCATTGTGCAATACGTGTTCTTGGATGTTTCGGTTGGGGGAAAAAAGGGTCCAGTTTAGTTATATATTGACTTTCGTGCTTCATTGTGTTGTCTATGAATAGTTACAGTAATGTTTTATCGCAAACAATGAAATCAGGACGAAGAGTATGGTTTGAAGTCACTTGTGCATTTATTCATATGTACATGTATTAGGGGCTGTTTCAAAGAGTGCTAGAAATCATTTTGACTGCAATTTTACACAAAACTTGTGGAAAATAAAATAATTAAGTGGTAGTTTATTAAGCATTTTTACCCACTTGCAATCACAAGACTGTAATCTTGTTACTGCTATAAGTTAAAATTAATTACAATGTATAGCTTCTGATGTGCTTTTTAAGTCATATGGCCAAAACACACTGCATTTACCTCAATCCAAACACACATATACTACAAGTATGAATAGAATGGGTATGAATGTAACAATTTTTATACACGTACAAAATGTGTTGATAATAAACATATAACACATATTTTCAACTTGAAAATAAGGCATTGCATAAAACTGTTAAAAGCATACTGAGAAATAGAGCACATAATTAAAATATGATAATGCAGCTCTCTCTCTCTCTCTCTATATATATATCGTGTTTCTTGCTTTGGTCTCACTTCTCCCTGTTTAGCTTCCACTTCTTTCTGTTTAGCTCCCACTTCTCCCTGTTCTGACCAAAAGGAGAAGTCACTTCTCCCTAAAATTTAAGTCTAGCTTGACCCCTGTTGTGGTGCAAAGAAAAATGGATTTTGCCTAAATTCCTTGGCTAAACATGATAGCTTACACTTAGAATATTTAAGAAACCTATTGATTCCATTGTATAAATGTCAGAGGTCACAGTCATGATAGGTCTGATGAGAAAATAATGGTTTCTACTTGAAAACTTTGGTTCAAGACTGTATACTGTATGTACTCAATTATAAGTTGAGACCAACTGCACAGACCCATATCTGCTATTGCACATTGTGCCGACATATCTGGGCCAGTGCAGTTTGTTAGAAGAAATCAGTCAGACAAACAATATAGACCCAAGTCTGCATGCACATTATAATACAGCAGGTCATGATCGTTGTTGTTTTCTGTTTGACCCAATTTATAAGTGAATATATAGAGTACTGTAACCAAAGGTCCAGTAACTGAGACCCATTATTCAGTGATTTCCCCCGAGTCAACCATGCCCTACAGGACCATTAAACCTGGGGTGGGCATATAATTGGCCATTTATTTGTACTCTTATTATCGAAAGCAGTGGTTGGAGATATCAAGTTGAATGCATTATTTATTATGGTAAAACAGTACGGTATGATTTATCCGCAGGTAATAATCAGGCTTTTATTCACTCATCACCATCGGTGATGTTTTGCGTTGTGTTGTTTCAATCATTAACAAACTGATCATTTTCACAGCAACAACTGATAAAGTTTGTTTTAAATTTTGTCTATGTGCTATTTATTAAAGTTACTGGATTATTCTTTTAGCCATTTAAAGTGGCTAACTTTGGAATTCTTTTTATTGGCTTATTGGCTTATTTACCCTTTGTTACATTTTTGGTAAGACTTCCATGATTACTTGGCCATGTCTTGTTAAATTGATAGATTCTTCTTTTTAATAATAATAATAATAATCATAATATTAATAATAGTAATAATAATCACAATAATCATAATAATAATCACAATCATAATAATAATAATAATAATAATAATAATAATAATAATAATAATATACTTCATTCAGTAATTTTGGCCACAATTGTTCTTTAAATGCTTGATTAAAGTCAAATTAAGAGAGGAATTAAAATATAATGATATTTTCAGGAGGTATGAAACATTGACTAAGACATGTTTAGAAGATTTTATGATGTCATGAATTTCTCTGCCAACATTGGTGTTTATAATATAACAACTGTATGCCTGCATCTAATGTGGAAAATTAATTAATTACTAATTTTCATATCTTGTGCTTAAGGCATTAGAGAACAGATTAATGCATTATAATTTTTGTACTTAACCGTCCATAGGATCGTGTTTAAGATGATCTTGAGGTTGGGTTATTTTTCATGATTTAGTTGAATCTTGATCTTTATGTTAGATTGCTGAGGAAGATTCACAGGCAAGTACAGAATTTTAAAGAAAAAAAGATTTGTTGCTTTTTCAACAATTGTTGGCATTAATGGAATCTTTATTGCTAATATTCTACTACTTGAAACATAATTGTTTGAGCTTGTTGATGGTGTTGGAGTTTGTGGTCAAAGGGAGATAACTAGTTTGTTTTGAGCTGTACGACCATTAAGGTGCATGATTCTTTGGGTGTTTTCAAATTTGTACGTCATTTTTATTTTGGTTTAAATTGGATTTGATGTGATTTTAATTGTGATAGACATTTTTTGATGTGTGCGTATGTCTACATATATATATATATATATATATATATATATATATATATATATGTATATGTATATGTATACATCCAGCCTGTTTCAGAAGTCTTTCTTCATGGATTTGTTTCTCCACTTTATCTTTACAAACCCAAATCCTTATGGTAAATAAAAAAATCTGGTTTTGTTGAATGCTACTTAAATTTTTTAATTATTTTGGTGGTGGTTTTGAGTTGAATTTGTTACTTTATTTATTCTTTGTGTAGGTTTTACTATTATTAAAATCCTTTGCCTTTTGAATTATCTGTGCCCTGATTTCATTGCCCTTTGAAATGGATGTGCCCTGATTTCTGTATTAATATTCCTGAAAGTTTTGAAAAGTTGGAGAATGACCTAATTGCTTCATATTGTAGCACAGGGCACATTCTACAAGAGCATAAACAGCTTTTGATTCATGGCTTAATACTTATGTATGTTTCGTATGCACTTGAAAGCACAATGGCATTATCTTTCTGTATCAAAGACCTGGATGAAACTTTGTAGATAACTTGTTATTGGGACTGGGGAAAAGCCCATTAATTTCACAGTCAGTAGATATGGTCAGTTTCAAAGTTAGTAGATATGGTCAATTTCACAGTCAGTAGATATGGTCAATTTCATAGTCAATATGCCGTGGTCAATTTCATAGTCGATATGCCATGGCCAATTTCACAGTCAATATGCCAGTTTCACAGTCAGTATGATATGGTCAGTTTCACAGTCAGTATGGTCAGTTTCTTAGTCAATATGCCATAGTCAAGGTCACAGTCAGTATGGCTTGGTCAAGATCACAGTCAATATGCCTTGCTCAGTTCGACAGCCAATATGATTTTACAGTCAATATGCCATGGTCAATTTCATAGTCAATATGCCATGGTCAATTTAACAGTCAATATGCCATGGTCAATTTCACAGTCAATATGATATTGTCAATTTCATAGTCAATATACCGTGGTCAAGGTCACAGTGAAAGAAGAAAAGAGTTTTGGTACACAAATTTCAGTTCTCAACCCTGTACCTTCTCCAGATATTTTTAGTTTTGAGGACATAAATTTATGTTTAGTAAGAAAGTTGTCTGTTCATTTTTTCGGGTCAGAAGGACAATGTCACTGTAATGGAAAGAAGAAAAATAATTTTTGCATAACAGTTTTATTTCTAGTACATATACCTTAACTTAACTTTGTGGAGGACTTGCACTTATGGTATGGAAGAGGTCAGGCTAGTTGGGTGTCTCTGCTGTATAAAGGTCAGAGGTCACAGTCATGATAGGTCTGATGAAAAAAAAAGGGTTTCTACTTGAAAACTTTGGTTCAAGACTTCATACCATATTTACTCAATTATAAGTCAAGTCCAACTGCAAACTGCACAGACCCAGATCTGCCATGGCATAGTGTGCTGGCATATCTGGGCCTGTACAGTTTGTTAGTAGTAATCAGTAGAACAAACAACATAGACTCTAGTCTGCAGGCACATTATACTACAGCAGGTCAGGATCATTGTTGTTTGCAGTTTGACCTGACTTGATAGTGTGTACATGTATATACAGAACCAGTCCAATAATTGAGATCCATTGGTCAGTGACTTCCCTGAGTTAACCCTGTCCTAAAAGACTATTAGTCCTGGGGTGAGCGTATAATTTACCATTTATTGTAATCATATTATTTAAAGTGATGATTGGAGATATCAAGTTGTATGCTTTATTTATTACAATAAAACAGTACAGTTTGTAATCAAGGTCTTATTCACTCATTACAATTGGTGATGTGTTGTGTAGTTTTAATCATTAACAAACTGATAATTTTTACAGCAGCAACTAATAAGTTTTGTTTTAAGTTTTGTTTATGTGAAATTTATTAAAGTTACTGGATTATGCTTTTAGGCATTTAAAGTGGCTAATTTTGGAAATCTTTTTATTGGCTTACTTACCCTTTGTTACATTTTGGTAAAACTTTGATGATTTCTTGACCATGGTTTGTTAAATTGGTAGATTGTTCTTTTTAATAATAATTATAATGTACTTTATTCAGTAATCTATACTGCAGTTGTTAATTTTAAGTGCTTGATAAAAGGAAAAATGAGAGAGGAATTAAAATATAATGATATCATCAGGAGGTATGAAACATTGACTAAGACATGTTTAGGAGATGTTATAATGTCATGAATTTCTTTGCCTACATTGGTGTTTAAAATATACCAGCTATATGCCTGCATCTGCTATGAAAAATTAATTAATGACTAATTTTGATATCTTGTGCTTAAGGAATTAGAGAATAGATTAATGTTATTATAATTTTCCTGCTTTACTGTTCATAGAATTATGTTTTAGGATGGTCTTTTATTACCTTGAGGTTGGATCATTATATATATATATATATATATATATATATATATATATATATATATATATATATATATATATATATATATATACATATATATATACATATATACACACACACACCACTCCCTCGATAACTCGCGCCCTGATAACTCGCAAACCCACTTATAACGCGGGGTCAGGCGTGGATCCCATTTTTTTAAAACCAGAAATTACGCCAAAAATAGATCCCTATTTTATGAACTTTATGGAAATCGCGATCAAAATTAGCTACAAAAACTTTGATATATCGCTCGTTTTATTGTCAAAAATGGTAGATAGGACCTGGAAATTTTAATCAACATTATGAAATACCAAATTTAAAAATAAGTCATACAATTTTTTCACATTTTCTTTCCAAGTGACATTCCTAGCACACCGCAATTAACGATATGTAGGGAAATTTCAATCAATGAAAATGTCACTTATGCCAAGTGGAGGCGGTACTGTAATAAATAAATACAAATTAAATAATTTTTTTATCAATTGAAATTTGTGTTCTAGTTCTATCTTCTAGTTCCTTTTAAGTGTAATCATCATAAATGCAATGTGTCCTCTTGTAATTAAACGTAAAATGTGTCAATCTACCATAACAGCTATGTCAGCAAGCATTTCTCTGAGAACCTATTTAGGTGCTGACTGTGTTTTGATAACTGACTTGCAGAAGTATTTGTTGAATTGTTGCACTGAATTAAAAGCTGGCCTCCTTTGTATTATCATGTTAATTATGTCTTTTGAATCAAATAATGGAGGTGAAATAAAAGAAAAGTTAAAAGGCATAAAAATCCTACAAACTTAAAATCTAGCTGCCCCGGTCGTATGTCGGGTGAACGCACTTCATTTGATCAATTGAATGCTGTTATAAATGTTATTGTGTATGTAACATAAACTACCTTAAATTAACCGACATATTGGTAGCTGTGATCAAAGATAGCACGGCAACCAAGCGAAAAGAATACTATACTTCGTAAAATAAAGAGCTTGGTTTCACAGATATGGACCATTGTGGGCAAGTGAGTTTCAGAGAATTCTTGAACTGGCACTTTGAGATATCCTCAAGAATGATAAAAAGTTTCATTATTACTTCCAGTGAAATCACGATATCAATACTGTACTAATTGAACAGCACAAAAATTGAGATTCGATGTAGACGATTGTCTCACGAAAATTTCGCTTGCTTTTTGAACAAATGGAATCTTGTTTGGTGGTATATCAACAGTTAGTCTAGTTCCCTGCTCTTTTCATTCCTAGTTTGGCAGGATACAATGCCATGCCACTCCGGGAACCAGACTCATCAAGAAAACAAAAAGCAGTGACGTAATACACACGTTTTCATGTAAACTTAATGGTTGTTGAAACCAGTTGGAACGATCTTTCACATGTTGGACAGTTTGAAAATAAATGTTATTTAAACAGAATAACGAGCAACTTCATTAGAAAAAGTGCATTATTTAAAGTTTTTATCGACGTGAATGTAAAATGAGGATTCAGTCATTAAACAGCAAAGTTCCATAACCCCGACACCCCCACCCCCCACCAAACGCTGTTTTCTCGATGTCCAAGTGATTTTTTCAATTTTTGGAGGTCCCTCGGTAACTCGCGCCCTCACTTATAGCGTGGTCTATGTTTGTGGACCCCGTTGTGCGCGAGTGATTGAGGGAGAAGTGTATATATATATATATATATATATATATATATATATATATTTATATTTATGTCTATATTATTATTATTATCATTATTATAGTCCTTATATTCTCACCCATGCGACAGAGAAATCTAGCTGTTTTGCTAACCTTACTTTTCTTATCTCAGTCTAGTCATCTCAGACCAGTCGTCTCAGTCAAGGTGTCCATGCACTTAGAACTACTTTTAAAAAAAGACACCCTTGTTGTCTTCTGCTGTTTCTGACATAGTTATTCTAAAATCAAACAACAATAACAACAAATATATAAGAAAAACATAGTAACTTAAGGTCAATCCTTCTTTGAGAACATACCATACAAAAACATTTTGAGAGAGACAAAGACGCACACACAAACGATGTCAGGATTTTTGGTATTATGCTAGTTCGTTCCACACAGCATGGTCAACTTTATCCCATATGCAGGCCTAGCTCAGTACATTTTCAGGTCAGCGTCATTAAATGTAGCTAAAGATACCTAACTAGTTTTAAATACTTCGTGTGAAACAAATTATATAGTGTTAGCTACATTTAATGACGCTGACCTGAAAATTGATTGTGCTACAGATAGGATAAAATTCTCAATGCTGTGTGAAATGAACTATGACAGAAAACACTGATCTATGCGCATAGGCTATAGACCTATACACTTCATAGCCTCCCAACTCTCTTAACAACTACAGAAAACTTAGTAACAGCCAGAAATGTGTTATGTCAAACATGCTTTATTCCAATTTTGTTAAGCATCTCCATTGTGCCCCAGTTGAATCAAAATATACCTACAATATTTAATGACAAATAATGCACTTACCAGCCAGAAGGAATCATTTATCCATCACCACATTAATACATAAGCAAATTTCACTGTAGCACTTGCCATATTTCCAAGGCAGAAAAATAAATTTTCAAAGAATCCGTGAACTTGAAAGTTTAGCACATGGTTATCCGCTAGGGTCCGTATTTGGAGGGTCTTCTATACACGGGGATAATTTTAAAATCAATACTAAGGACAACACCAGTATGTCATAAACAGTTTCACCTCCTCCAAAGAAAAGGAGAGTTATATACGATAACGACACAGATCTCTAATTACCCATGAATAATCTAATGCAACATGTTACTCTTCGTTACAGCTTGTACTAAGTATAACTAGCAGCAGAGAGGGTGAACCCTACAACTTTGTAGAGACCTTATTTTTGAAAATTAAGGGTTCCTACGAAGACTGAAAAAAAAGAAGTTTTTGTCTTAATAATGAAACCTTCTTTAATTGACCAGATTTTTTCTGATTTTTTCATGTGCTGGTCACTTAATTTTTGTCATTCACCCTCACTGCTGCTATGATTTTTATCCAAAAATTGTATCAAGTCCGTTACGATATCTTGACCTAGGATCATGTAAATTTATCGTTACGAAACCAAAGGGAGCAGCTTGTACTTTTGAAAAGAAATTTTTAAATTTGTTCATGTCCATGTCGCCTGAACACCAAGTATAATAAATATTTTGCAGCGTATGATTATCAACTCCGTTGAACACAGCTAAAACATTACAATTATCTCTGATTACTTTTGGAATTTGTGTATATCTCTGTGTAACATAAATCACGTCTGTATTTTTATGTCTACCTCGTGAAAATATTCTAGCTGGATTTGATTGTTT
>JAECUM010038638.1:0-10041 GCA_016617855.1 Megalonaias nervosa | reverse complement strand
TTTTGAGAGTTTTTGCTCCAGCGGACATTCTTTCTGAATGCCCCTATGTGGGTACCCTTCACAGGGTGACGAGTTCACATCACACTACTGTTTATTTTGAGAAGCGCAGGCGCATAGACATTACGATTTCATGTAAACCCCTCCCCAAATTCAAACCACGGGAAAATGCAAAACTGCACTCACCACGTTGTTCAACATGGTGAGGGGTACATGAAATCTTAAGGGCTGCTGATGGTTATAACAGCAGGTGCTGTCATCTTATTGAGACTTTTTGGTCCAGCGGACATTCTTTCTGAATGCCCCTATGTGGGTACCCTTCACAAGGTCACGAGTTCACATCACCCTACTGTTTATTTTGTGAGGTGTAAGCGCAAAGACATTACGATTTAATGTAACCCGCCAAAATAAAATTCAAGCCCCGGGTAAATGCAAAACTGTACTCACCACGTTGTTCAACTTGGTGAGGGGTACATGAAATCTTAAGGGCTGCTGATGGTTATAACAGCAGGTGCTGTCATCTTATTGAGACTTTTTGGTCCAGCGGACATTCTTTCTGAATGCCCCTATGTGGGTACCCTTCACAAGGTCACGAGTTCACATCACCCTACTGTTTATTTTGAGAGGCGCAAGCGCATAGACATTACGATTTCATGTAACCACCCACCAAATTCAAACCCCGGGTAAATGCAAAACTGCACTCACCACGTTGTTCAACATGGTGAGGGGTACATGAAATCTTAAGGGCTGCTGATGGTTATAACAGCAGGTGCTGTCATCTTATTGAGACTTTTTGGTCCAGCGGACATTCTTTCTGAATGCCCCTATGTGGGTACCCTTCACAAGGTCACGAGTTCACATCAGGCTACTGTTTATTTTGAGAGGCGCAAGCGCATTGACATTACGATTTAATGTAACCCCACCCAAAAAAAACATTCAAACCCCGGGTAAATGCAAAACTGCACGCACCACGTTGTTCAACTTGGTGAGTGGTACATGAAATCTTAAGGGCTGCTGATGGTTATAACAGCAGGTGCTGTCATCTTATTGAGTCTTTTTGGTCCAGCGGACATTCCTTCTGAATGCCCCTATGTGGGTACCCTTCACAAGGTCACGAGTTCACATCACCCTACTGTTTATTTTGAGATGCGCAGGCGCATAGACATAACGAGTTCATGTAAACCGCTCCCCCCAATTCAACTCCCGGGAAATTGAAAAACTGCACTCACCACGTTGTTCAACATGGTGAAGGGTACATGAAATCTTAAGGGATGCTGATGGTTATAAGAGCAGGTGCTGTCATCTTATTGAGTCTTTTTGGTCCAGCGGACATTCTTTCTGAATGCCTCTATGTGGGTACCCTTCACAAGGTCACGAGTTCACATCACCCTGCTGTTTATTTTGAGAGGCGCAAGCGCATAGACATAACGATTTCATGTAACCCACCCCCCAATTCAAACCCCGGGGTAAATGCAAAACTGCACTCACCACGTTGTTCAACATGGTGAGGGTTACATGAAATCTTAAGGGCTGCTGATGGTTATAACAGCAGGTGCTGTCATCTTATTGAGACTTTTTGGTCCTGCGGACATTCTTTCTGAATGCCCCTATGTGGGTACCCTTCACAAGGTCACGAGTTCACATCACCCCACTGTTTATTTTGAGAGGCGCAAGCGCATAGACATTACGATTTCCTATAACCTCCCAAAAAAATTCAAACCCTCGGTAAATGCAAAACTGCACTCACCACGTTGTTCAACATGGTGAGTGGTACGTGAAATCTTAAGGGCTGCTGATGGTTATAACAGCAGGTGCTGTCATCTTTTTGAGACTTTTTGCTCCAGCGGACATTCTTTCTGAATGCCCCTATGTGGGTACCCTTCACAGGGTGACGAGTTCACATCACACTACTGTTTATTTTGAGAGGCGCAGGCGCATAGACATTACGATTTCATGTAAACCCCTCCCCAAATTCAAACCACGGGAAAATGCAAAACTGCACTCACCACGTTGTTCAACATGGTGAGGGGTACATGAAATCTTAAGGGCTGCTGATGGTTATAACAGCAGGTGCTGTCATCTTATTGAGACTTTTTGGTCCAGCGGACATTCTTTCTGAATGCCCCTATGTGGGTACCCTTCACAAGGTCACGAGTTCACATCACCCTACTGTTTATTTTGAGAGGCGCAGGCGCATAGACATTACGATTTCCTGTAACCTCCACAAAAAATTCAATCCCCGGGCAAATGCAAAACTGCACTCACCACGTTGTTCAACATGGTGATGGGTACATGAAATCTTAAGGGCTGCTGATGGTTATAACAGTAGGTGCTGTCATCTTATTGAGACTTTTTGGTCCAGCGAACATTCTTTCTGAATGCCCCTATGTGGGTACCCTTCACAAGGTCACGAGTTCACATCACCCTACTGTTTATTTTGAGAGGCGCAAGCGCATAGACATTACGATTTCATGTAAACCCCTCCCCCACCCCCCAAATTCTAACCCCGGGTAAATGCAAAACTGCACTAAACACGATGTTCAACATGGTGAGGGGTACATGAAATCTCAAGGGCTGCTGATGGTTATAACAGCAGGTGCTGTCATCTTATTGAGACTTTTTGGTCCAGCGGACATTCTTTCTGAATGCCCCTATGTGGGTACCATTCACAAGGTCACGAGTTCACATCACCTTACTGTTTATTTTGAGAGGCGCAAGCGCATAGACATTACGATTTCATGTAACCTCCCAAAAAAACTCAAACCACGGGTAAATGCAAAACTGCACTCACCACGTTGTTCAACATGGTGAGGGGTACATGAAATCTTCAGGGCTGCTAATGGTTACAACAGCAGGTGCTGTCATCTTATTGAGACTTTTTGGTCCAGCGGACACTCCTTCTGAATGCCCCTATGTGGGTACCCTTCACAGGGTGACGAGTTCACATCACCCTACTGTTTATTTTGAGAGGCGCAGGCGCATGGACATTACGATTTCATGTAAACCCACCCCCCAATTCAAACCACGGGTAAATGCAAAACTGCACTCACCACGTTGTTCAACATGGTGAGGGGTACCTAAAATGTTAAGGGCTGCTGATGGTTATAACAGCAGGTGCTGTCATCTTATTGAGACTTCTTGGTCGAGCGGACATTCTGTCTGAATGCCCCTATGTGGTTACCCTTCACAAGGTCACGAGTTCAAATCACCCTACTGTTTATTTTGAGAGGCGCAAGCGCATAGACATTACGATTTCAAGAAACCCTCCAAAATTATATTCAAGCCCCGGGAAAATGCAAAACTGCACTCACCACGTTGTTCAACATGGTGAGGGGTACATGAAATCTTAAGGGCTGCTGATGGTTATAACAGCAGGTGCTGTCATCTTATTGAGACTTCTTGGTCCAGCGGACATTCTTTCTGAATGCCCCTATGTGTGTACAATTCACAAGGTCACGAGTTCACATCACCCCTCTGTTTATTTTTGAGAGGCGCAGGCGCATAGACATAACGATTTCAATTACCCCCCCCCCACAATTCAAACCCCGGGTAAATGCAAAACTGCACTCACCACGTTGTTCAACATGGTGAGTGGTACATGAAATCTTAAGGGCTGCTGATGGTTATAACAGCAGGTGCTGTCATCTTATTGAGACTTCTTGGTCCAGCGGACATTCTTCTGAATGCCCCTATGTGGGTACCCTTCACAAGGTCACGAGTTCACATCACCCCACTGTTTATTTTGAGAGGCGCAAGCGCATAAACATTACGATTTCCTGTAACCTCCCAAAAAAATTCAAACCCCGGGTAAATGCAAAACTGCACTCACCACGTTGTTCAACATGGTGAGGGTACATGAAATCTTAAGGGCTGCTGATGGTTATAACAGCAGGTGCTGTCATCTTATTGAGACTTTTTGGTCCAGCGGACATTCTTTCTGAATGCCCCTATGTGGGTACCCTTCACAGGGTGACGAGTTCACATCACCCTACTCTTTATTTTGAGAGGCGCAGGCGCATAGACATTACTAATTCATGTAAACCCCTCCCCCCAATTCAAACCCCGGGTAAATCCAAAACTGCACTCACCACGTTGTTCAACATGGTGAGGGGTACATGAAATCTTAAGGGCTGCTGATGGTTATAACAGCAGGTGCTGTCATCTTATTGAGACTTCTTGATCCGACGGACATTCTTTCTGAATGCCCCTATGTGGGTACCCTTCACAAGGTCACGAATTCACATCACCCTACTGTTTATTTTGAGAGGCGCAGGCGCATAGACATTACGATTTCATGTAACCCCCCCCACTTGAAACCCCGGGTAAATGCAAAACTGTACTCACCACGTTGTTCAACATGGTGAGGGGTACATGAAATCTTAAGGGCTGCTGATGGTTATAACAGCAGGAGCTGTCATCTTATTGGGACTTCTTGGTCCTGCGGACATTCCTTCTGAATGCCCCTATGTGGGTACCCTTCACAAGGTCACGAGTTCACATCACCCTACTGTTTATTTTTAGAGGCTCAAGCGCATTGACATTACGAAGTCATGTAAACCCTTCCCCAAATTCAAACCACGGGAAAATGCAAAACTGCACTCACCACGTTGTTCAACATGGTGAGGGGTACATGAAATCTTAAGGGCTGCTGATGGTTATAACAGCAGGTGCTGTCATCTTATTGAGACTTTTTGGTCCAACGGACATTCTTTCTGAATGCCCCTATGTGGGTACCCTTCACAAGGTGACGAGTTCACACCACCCTACTGTTTATTTTGAGAGGCGCATTCGCATAGACATTACGAATTCATGTAAACCCCTCCCCAAATTCAAACCACGGGAAAATGCAAAACTGCACTAACCACGTTGTTCAACATGGTGTGTGGTACATGAAATCTTAAGGGCTGCTGATGGTTATAACAGCAGGTGCTGTCATCTTATTGAGACTTTTTGGTCCAGCGGACATTCTTT
Organism: Megalonaias nervosa; assembly: GCA_016617855.1. Taxonomy (NCBI): domain Eukaryota; kingdom Metazoa; phylum Mollusca; class Bivalvia; order Unionida; family Unionidae; genus Megalonaias; species Megalonaias nervosa. The sequence goes on along the minus strand of JAECUM010038638.1, from coordinate 5,073 downwards.
CTGAATGCCCCTATGTTGGTACCCTTCACAAGGTCACGAGTTCACATCACCCTACTGTTTATTTTGAGAGGTGTAAGCGCAAAGACATTACGATTTAATGTAACCATCCAAAATAAAATTCAAGCCCCGGGTAAATGCAACACTGTACTCACCACGTTGTTCAACATGGTGAGAGGTACATGAAATCTTAAGGGCTGCTGATGGTTATAACAGCAGGTGCTGTCATCTTATTGGGACTTTTTGCTCCAGCGGACATTCTTTCTGAATGCCCCCATGTGGGTACCCTTCACAAGGTCACGAGTTCACATCACCCTACTGTTTATTTTGAGAGGTGCAGGGGCATAGTCATTACGATTTCATTTAACCCCCCCCCCATACAAACCTCGGGTAAATGAAAAACTGCACTCACCACGTTGTTCAACATGGTGAGGTGTACATGAAATCTTAAGGGCTGCTGATGGTTATAACAGCAGGTGCTGTCATCTTCTTGAGACTTTTTGGTCCAGCGAACATTCTTTCTGAATGCCCCTATGTGGGTACCCTTCACAAGGTCACGAGTGCACATCACCCTACTGTTTATTTTGAGAGGTGCAAGCGCATAGACATTACGAACTCATGCCACCACCCCCCCCCAAAAAAAACATTCAAACCGCGGGTAAATGCAAAACTGCACTCACCACGTTGTTCAACATGGTGAGGGTTACATGAAATCTTAAGGGCTGCTGATGGTTATGACAGCAGGTGCTGTCATCTTATTGAGACTTTTTGGTCCAACGGACATTCTTTCTGAATGCCCCTATGTGGGTACCCTTCACAAGGTCACGAATTCACATCAGGCTACTGTTTATTTTGAGAGGCGCAAGCGCATTGACATTACGATTTAATGTAACACCACCCAAAAAAAAACATTCAAACCCCGGGTAAATGCAAAACTGCACGAACCACGTTGTTCAACATGGTGAGTGGTACATCAAATCTTAAGGGCTGCTGATGGTTATAACAGCAGGTGCTGTCATCTTATTGAGACTTTTTGGTCCAGCGGACATTCTTTCTGAATGGCCCTATGTGGGTACCATTCACAAAGGTCACGAGTTCACATCACCCTACTGTTTATTTTGAGAGGCGCAGGCGCATAGACATTACGATTTCCTGTAACCTCCCCAAAAAATCCAATCCCCGGGCAAATGCAAAACTGCACTCACCACGTTGTTCAACATGGTGATGGGTACATGAAATCTTAAGGGCTGCTGATGGTTATAACAGCAGGTGCTGTCATCTTATTGAGACTTTTTGGTCCAGCGAACATTCTTTCTGAATGCCCCTATGTGGGTACCCTTCACAAGGTCACGAGTTCACATCACCCTACTGTTTATTTTGAGAGGCGCACGCGCATAGACATTACGATTTCATGTAAACCCCTCCCCACCCCCCCAAATTCAAACCCCGTGGAAATGCAAAACTGCACTAAACACGATGTTCAACATGGTGATGGGTACATGAAATCTTAAGGGCTGCTGATGGTTATAACAGCAGGTGCTGTCATCTTATTGAGACTTTTTGGTCCAGCGGACATTCTTTCTGTTTGCCCCTATGTGGGTACCCTTCACAAGGTCACGAGTTCACATCACCCTACTGTTTATTTTGAGAGGCGCAAGCGCATAGACATTACGATTTCCTGTAACCTCCCAAAAAAACTCAAACCCCGGGTAAATGCAAAACTGCACTCACCACGTTGTTCAACATGGTGAGGGGTGCATGAAATCTTAAGGGCTGCTGATGGTTAAAACAGCAGGTGCTGTCATCTTATTGAGACTTTTTGGTCCAGCGGACATTCTTTCTGAATGCCCCTATGTGGGTACCCTTCACAGGGTGACGAGTTCACATCACCCTACTGTTTATTTTGAGAGGCGCAGGCGCATGGACATTACGATTTCATGTAAACCCCCCCCCCCATTTAAACCCCGGGTAAATGCAAAACTGCACTCACCACGTTGTTCAACATGGTGAGGGGTACCTAAAATGTTAAGGGATGCTGATGGTTATAACAGCAGGTACTGTCATCTTATTGAGACTTTTTGGTCCAGCGGACATTCTTTCTGAATGCCCCTATGTGGTTACCCTTCACAAGGTCACGAGTTCACATCACCCTACTGTTTATTTTGAGAGGCGCAAGCGCATAGACATTACGATTTCAAGTAACCCTTCAAAATTATATTCAAGCCCCGGGAAAATGCAAAACTGCACTCACCACGTTGTTCAACATGGTGAGGGGTACATGAAATCTTAAGGGCTGCTGATGGTTATAACAGCAGGTGCTGTCATCTTATTGAGACTTCTTGGTCCAGCGGACATTCTTTCTGAATGCCCCTATGTGGGTACCCTTCACAAGGTCACGAGTTCACATCACCCCACTGTTTATTTTTTGAGAGGCGCAGGCGCATAGACATTACGATTTCATTTAAACCCCCCCCCCACAATTCAAACCCCGGGTAAATGCAAAACTGCACTCACCACGTTGTTCAACATGGTGAGGGGTACATGAAATCTTAAGGGCTGCTGATGGTTATAACAGCAGGTGCTGTCATCTTATTGAGAGTTCTTGGTCCAGCGGACATTCTTTCTGAATGCCCCTATGTGGGTACCCTTCACAAGGTCACGAGTTCACATCACCCCACTGTTTATTTTGAGATGCGCAAGCGCATAAACATTACGATTTCCTGTAACCTCCCAAAAAAATTCAAACCCCGGGTAAATGCAAAACTGCACTCACCACGTTGTTCAACATGGTGAGTGGTACATGAAATCTTAAGGACTGCTGATGGTTATAACAGCAGGTGCTGTCATCTTATTGAGACTTTTTGGTCCAGCGGACACTCTTTCTGAATGCCCCTATGTGGGTACCCTTCACAGGGTGACGAGTTCACATCACCCTACTCTTTATTTTGAGAGGCGCAGGCGCATAGACATTACTAATTCATGTAAACCCCTCCCCCCAATTCAAACCCCGGATAAATGCAAAACTGCACTCACCACGTTGTTCAACATGGTGAGGGGTACATGAAATCTTAAGGGCTGCGGATGGGTATAACAGCAGGTGCTGTCATCTTATTGAGACTTCTTGGTCCGACGGACATTCTTTCTGAATGCCCCTATGTGGGTACCCTTCACAAGGTCACGAATTCACATCACCCTACTGTTTATTTTGCGAGGCGCATTCGCATAGACATTACGATTTCATGTAAACCCCCCCCCAATTCAAACCCCGGGTAAATGCAAAACTGTACTCACCACGTTGTTCAACATGGTGAGGGGTACATGAAATCTTAAGGGCTGCTGATGGTTATAACAGCAGGTGCTGTCATCTTATTGGGACTTCTTGGTCCAGCGGACATTCTTTCTGAATGCCCCTATGTGGGTACCCTTCACAAGGTCACGAGTTCAAATCACCCTACTGTTTATTTTTAGAGGCTCAAGCGCATTGACATTACGAATTCATGTAAACCCTTCCCCAAATTCAAACCACGGGAAAATGCAAAACTGCACTCACCACGTTGTTCAACATGGTGAGGGGTACTTGAAATCTTAAGGGCTGCTGTTGGTTATAACAGCAGGTGCTGTCATCTTATTGAGACCTTTTGGTCCAACGGACATTCTTTCTGAATGCCCCTAAGTGGGTACCCTTCACAAGGTCACGAGTTCACACCACCCTATTGTTTATTTTGAGAGGCGCATTCGCATAGACATTACGATTTCATGTAAACCCCTCCCCCCAATTCAATCCTCTGGTAAATGCAAAACTGCACTCACCACGTTGTTCAACATGGTGAGGGGTACATGAAATCTTATGGGCTGCTGATGGCTATAACAGCAGGTGCTGTCATCTTATTGAGACTTTTTGGTCCAGCGGACATTCTTTCTGAATGCCCCTATGTGGGTACCCTTCACAAGGTCACGAGTTCACATCACCCTACTGTTTATTTTGAGAGGCTCAAGCGCATACACATTACGATTTCATGTAACCCTCCAAAATTATATTCAAGCCCCAAGTAAATGCAAAACTGTACTACCACGTTGTTCAACATATTGAGGGGTACACGAAATCTTAAGGGATGCTGATGGTTATAACAGCAGGTGCTGTCATCTTATTCAGACTTTTTGGTCCAGCGGACATTCTTTTTGAATGCCTCTATGTGGGTACCCTTCACAAGGTCACGAGTTCACATCACCCTACTGTTTAATGTGAGATTCGCAAGCGGATAGACATTACGATTGCATGTAAACCCACCTCCCAAAAAATTCAAACCCCGGGTAAATGAAAAACTGCACTCACCACGTTGTTCAACATGGTGAGGGGTACATGAAATCTTAAGGGCTGCTGATGGTTATAACAGCAGGTGCTGTCATCTTATTCAGACTTTTTGGTCCATCGGACATTCTTTCTGAATGCCCCTATGTGGGTACCCCTCACATGGTCACGAGTTCACATCACCCTACTGTTTATTTTGAGAGGCGCAAGCGCATAGACATTACGATTTCATGCCACCCCCCCCCAAAAAAAAACATTCAAACCCCGGGTAAATGCAAAACTGCACGCACCACGTTGTTCAACTTGGTGAGTGGTACATGAAATCTTAAGGGCTGCTGATGGTTATAACAGCAGGTGCTGTCATCTTATTGAGACTTCTTGGTCCAGCGGACATTCTTTCTGAATGCCCCTATGTGGGTACCCTTCACAAGGTCACGAGTTCACATCACCCCACTGTTTATTTTGAGAGGCGCAAGCGCATAAACATTACGATTTCCTGTAACCTCCCAAAAAAATTCAAACCCCGGGTAAATGCAAAACTGCACTCACCACGTTGTTCAACATGGTGATGGGTATATGAAATCTTAAGGACTGCTGATGGTTATAACAGCAGGTGCTGTCATCTTATTGAGACTTTTTGGTCCAGCGGACATCCTTTCTGAATGCCCCTATGTGGGTACCCTTCACAGGGTGACGAATTCACATCACCCTACTGTTTATTTTGAGAGGCACAGGCGCATAGACATTACGATTTCATGTAAACCCCC